>CATIWR010315568.1:0-53681 GCA_949677035.1 Omphalea diandra | reverse complement strand
AAATACTGAAGCATAGGGTTTGGATACCTTGGTGCATAAAGTTTTACTAAGAGACTTATGGACCACAGGTCGTCGATTGAATTCCAACTCTCTCTCTCCTTGTGTCATATACATACATCTAAATAGGAACCAATTTATAGTCACTAACCTTGAACATTAGTTAACATATATGTACATTAAATACATTTTGGATTGTGTATGTATGATGAATAACACTTTTATGCATATGTATTTTCGGACATAGATACCGTGATTTGTAAATGAACATGGTTGTTCCATAAAAAAAAATCCATATTTAGGACTTAATTGACTTTTCTATAAATAAAACTCCAATTAGTTGCAAGTGGGTTGTAAAGTCAAAAAAGCTTGCTTTGATGGATCGATTGAGCATTATATGTAATGCATGTCTGGTAGCCAAAGGTTACATTTAAGAGTTGTTTCAGATGAATGTCAAGAAATTTTTTCTTAGTGAGATATACTTGAAGAAGTTTATATATGTAATGAATTTTAATTTCTATATAATATATATTAAATATTTAGTGCAATTAAATGTTAATTTTGTGATAAGTATTTCTTGTCTTTTGAAAGGTCTATATTAAGTGGGTGGCTTTAATAGTGTACTTTATTAAGTATTTTTGTTTTCTTTTGAAAATCATGTTGACAATGTATTTGAACTTTATAATTTTGGATTGTATTTTAAAGGTATGTATAGGCTATTAGGGAGCTAATTATAAATTATTAGGATATGTTAAACTAAGCTATATAAAATATAGTTTTTATGTTGGATTTTTGTGCTATTAAGATTAAATTATATATAAATTATTATGTCACTAGAAATTGGATTAAATATATTAAAAAAGGACTAGTGGATAGATTAATTCTTATTATTCAAATGAAATAGAAATAGAGAGAGCAAAAAAAAAAAAAAGTTATGAAGTTAAAGTTTCAAGGTTGACTCAAAAAATTTTGGAGAATTTTGAGGGTTTCAATTAAGAAATTGATTAGATATGAATCATTAGTTTTATCATGATATTTAATTACTTCTAAATTTTATAAATCATGGAGATTAATAATTTATAAGGTGAAGGCTTATAAATTATTTAAAAATTTAAAAAGTAAGAAAGTTCATAGTTGAATTAGATCTAAATTCATTTTGACCACTAAAGCCACAATTCGGGCATTAAGATAAACATAAACATTTTATGGATATGTAATAATACTAGGTAAAATTTTATTAGCAAATAATGAATATAAAAAATTTGAGATTGAAACTTCTAAGGTGAAGGCTACTATTTTATTTAGGTCTTATTTTTTATGAGTTTGAGATACCTAAACATATTATTGTTAGCTAATTTTTGGTAAAGAGTTAGATTTTTGTGTCATCTAAATTATGGTATAATTTGGGGAAAAAAATACCTTATAGAAATATGAAAAATATTGTATGAGTTATGCATTCTATTTGTTTATAAAGCACTATTTCAAATATTAAAAAATAAGTGCTATCTCTAGAATTCACTATATGGAACTAAATGCTACACAATGGAAGTCATCTTTGTAATCTATTATAAAAGATAGGTGCTATTTCTAGAATTCATTTTGATATTATCATTTCTGAGCTATAAATCAATATGATTTTAATATATCTCATATTTAGGCTGATAAGCCAATATAATATTATGGTACTCTATTTTGAACATTTTGTTAGAATCTCTCCCAGCTTATTTGAAATTATATTTTGAAATTGATGAATGATATAAATTGATATCTTTATTTTATGTGATAATATAAGTATTTGAGTATTGTTATCTTTTAATCAATGTTTTTCTTTTTTTTATATGATGTTTGTCATTATGTTTCAATCCTATATGATGTATATTTAAGAGTTATTTTACTTAATAATACTATGATTTGACATTAATTTGAGAGCATAGATAAACTAAGAAGGTATTTATTTTTTCACCAATATATGTTGTCTCACTAAGCATAATGGTTTTGCTCACCCTTTTATATTCCAATTATTTTGTAGTAAAAGGGGAGATTGATTAATCTTTATAAATTTGGTTAGTCAAATATTTTCCGAAAGAGTAAGGTCATTTAATAACTCAATTCAACCCTTAAAATTAAAATTTTAAGTATTTATTTTTTATCTTGTTTGATAATTTTATTTATCTATTACTTAAAAAGTTCAATTCAGTTAGAATTTAAAATAATAAGTCAAAATTCTTAACATAAAGTTATTGTTTAACACACTCAACAAACAAATACTAAAATATTTTTATTAACTTGACTTATATACCCTTAACAAATTAATAAATTCTCTTTTGAAAACAAACTTTTTTTTTATACTTTTTATTTATAGCTTTGAAGATATAGATACTTCTGTAAGATCTTAATAAGAAACTAAAGGTACACCTTTGAATTAAAAAAAAATGGATTAAATACACTAACCCTTGAATTTTTCCTTATTATACTATTTAGTCCTTCATTTTTAAAAATTATATTGAAGTACTTCTATGTTTGTACTTCGTTAAACTCGAACGAACATCTATTTGTTTTAATGGATTTTTCATTAGACAAATCCAAAAAGGTCAAAACTAATTTAATAAATACCTTAAATATCCTTGCTCTTTTTAACTCAACATTATTACCACTAAACTCTAACCCACTACCAAACTAGAACTTGAACCCAACCCATCAAACATATATAAACTTCACAATAATTGTTTGATCTTCATCATCAAACTAAAGTGAGCTATTGTTATTGTTACTAACAAAGAGAGAAAGGGAAGCATGAATGGTATTTGGGTTGTGATGGAATTAGAAAAAAAAAAAAGGAAGTGGGGATTAAAATCAATATATGTGGCGAAGATCTTTATTTCTAGATTTGATTTTTGAGTTATGCAGATTTTGTTTGGATTCGATGTGCAACAATAGTCAGTGTAGAGCTCATTCCCTTCATTTCCTAGACCTAAAGTAGTATATTTTAGCCTCATCTCTAACACTAGTTTAACAGGCCCTTTTTCCCCGAATGTGAATTTGAAATTAAGAGTCTAGAACCACATTACCCTCTTTGGCCAATAATGTTATAGCATGTGAGATGGGCTTGCATTAGAATTAAAAAGACCATAATTAGACACATTTTTTACAATAAATTCTATTCTATAGATATAAAATTAATAGCATTGTCATATGGAAAAAACAAATTTAACTTACTGAGATAAGCTGAGTTGGGTTTTTTCTTATTTTTCCTTTTTATTAAACCTCATTCCTATAGTAGTTAAAGGTGAACCTAAGTCACCAGGCACTAGCTTTTGCACCTTAAAAAGCCAAAGGTGAATGTTGTCATAATAGTGTGCACCTTGGGCCTCAGGCAAGGCGCCCTCAAGGTGCGCCTTTGCTATAATCTTTACATATTTATATTTTTTTGTTTTAAATATGGATAAATTTGAACCATTGATTAAAAATTAAAAAGAACTTTAGTAGACCTTAGCATACCTAATTATTTCAAGAAAAAAATAAGAAAGGAAATGATCTGAAGTTGGCTCCGACCATAAAAAAAGAAAAAAAAAAGCGTAAGAGTTAGGGCAAGAAAAGAAATCTGCTCCAGCAAAAAAAAAAAAACAAAAGAAGAAGAAGAAATCACTAAGAAAATAAAATAAGAAGAAAGTTTGCTCTAGCCAAAAAGAAGAAGAAGAAGAAGAAAGAAGAAGAAATTGCCAAAAAAACAGAAGAAGAAGAAACGATTTGAAGCAAAAGAAAAAAAAGTTGCTAAAAAAAAGAAGAAGAAGAAGAAACAATTAGCTCTTCCATCTCTAACAACAAGTATGTAATCTTTTTCCTCTTCCTTTTTCTTTCTTCTTTTTATCTTCCTTACTCTTCTAACTTTTCTCTTCCTTATTCCTTTTTCTTATTAATCTTTTCTTTTTCTTTTTTCTCTCTCTTTAATTTTTTCTTTTCCTTTTTTAAAGCGCAACTGTTTGCTCTCTCCAACACCCATTTTCTTTTAATTTTATGCTAATATTTTTAGCTTATTGATATGTTGTTTTATTGTTGATTTTGATATACTAGTTATATTGATTTTGATTTTAATATGCTAGTTTTTTGTTTATTAATATGTTGGTTATATTGGTTTTAGTATTGATTTTGTGTTTATTGATATGATAGTTGTATTGATTTTGATGTGTTGGTTATGTTGGTTTTAGTCTTGATTTTATGTTTATTGATATGGTGGTTATATTGATTTATTGCTAAGTTTGTATTGATTTGGTGTTTTAGTGTTGATTACTTTAATTTATGTTCATTTCAGCCTTGTTAATGCATTATGAAAGCCAGTATGGCTTCTAATACTTCAATAAATCCATCAAAAGATTCAGGTTGGAAGCATGTTCGTATGAAAACACCAAATAACTCCAATAATTTGATTTGTAACTTCTGTGAAAAGTTATAAAATAGGGTATTTATTTTGCCAAATAACATATTGCTAGTGGATTTTAAAATGTTAAGGCTTGCACAAGATGTCTGTCTTATATGCATCAAGAAATTCAAGAATACATGGAGAAGAAAGTTGTTGAATCTAATATTGAACGACTTGCAATTAGAAATTTTATAGATGTAGATATTTTATGGTGATGATAAAGAGTTGGATGATAATGGAGCTAGTAAAGGCTCAAAGGGTAGTAGTACTAAATTCGTGAATATGTAAAAAAATCCAAGGCAAAAAGGTCCAATGGATGTGTATTTTGCTCCTAATATAGAAAAAAAATATTCAAAGTAGGAAAAGCTTGAAAATGAGAAGCAAACTATGATAAATGAAGCATGTAAAAAGGAATTGTGAGAACAAACTTATAGAGACATAGCTTAATGGATGTATGATATGATTGTTTCTTTTAATGTTATTAACTATCCTAGTTTTGAAGAGATGATTGAGTCTATAAGCCAATATGGTATAGGTTTAAAATCACCTAGCTACCGTAAGGTGTGAGTTCCTTTCTTGAAAAAAAAGGTAGATAGCATGAGAACTATGATGAAGTCTTATGAAGAAGAATAAGCTTAATTATGGTTATTCTGTCATGGCAGACAATTAGATAGACAAAAAACAGAATACACTCATTAATTTTTTATTGAATTCCTTAAAGGTTCAGTTTTTCTCGAGTTTATTGATGCTTCTGAATATTCAAAAATTGGAGAGAAAATGTTTGAATTACTTAATAGATTTATAAAGCATGTGAGAGAGGTAAATATTGTTCAAGTTGTTACAGATAATGCAACTTCCAATGTGTTTGTCGGTAAAAAACTATCTTTCTTCTCCTCAATCACATTTTTCTTAAAAGATAAAGTCAATTCATACTTGTTAAATTCAATGGTTCTTTAATTTCTTTTATAGGAAAATTGAAAGTAAAAAGACCACTTTTATACTCGACACCTTGTGCTAGACATTGCCTAGATTTGATTCTATAAGACATTAGGAATTTGTCTACTTTCAAAGTAACACTGAAGTAAGGAAGGAGCTTGAATTGTTACAATTATGTTGCCTAGGTGTGATCAATTTATTGAGGTGTTTCACAAGACAAAGAGACCTTATTTAGGCTGGTCTCACAAGATTTACTACTGCTTTTCTCATTCCTTAAATGATACACAAGTATAAGCATAATTTAAGAAAAATGTTCACTTTAGAATATTGGACAAATAGCAAATGGGCAAAAAAAGCTACTGAAAAGAAGACAATAAAAATTATCTTGAAGCCAAAAATTTGGACTAGTGTTGTGTATATCTTCAAGATACTTGGTCATTTAGTCCATGTTCTTAGATTGGTTGATGTTGAAAAAAATTTGCAATGGGTTATATTTATAAGGTTATGGATAGGGCTAAAAAAGCTATTATAAAATCTTTTAATGAGACCGAAGAAAAATACAAGAAGTGTTCAAGATCATCGTCAATAAATGAGAATGCCAACTTCACTGGCCTTTACATGCAACAGGATATTATCTTAACCAAGAGTTCTTTTATTCAAAGCCCAATATATCTGAAGATCAAGAAGTGATTATGGATTTTTATAAAACTTTGGAGAGATTGATTTCAAGCCAAGCTAAGCAAGACAAAATTACTGACTAACTCAACTTGTATCGAAATGCAGAAAGGATATTTGGGATGGAGTCATCAATTAGACATAAAAAAGTAAAATCTCTAACTAAATGGTAGAAATCCTATAGATCATTAACTCTTAATTTCCAGAAGCTTTCCATTAAAGTGCTTAGCCGCATTTTATAGTACTTCTGATTATGAGCACAATTAAAGTGTGTTTGAGAATGTAAGTAATTATATTTAATGTTATTATGTCAATATGTTCCTTTTAGAAGTAGGGTGTTTAATTTCTTATTATATATCATGCTTATAAAGTTACTGTGAATTGTTGTAGATTCATGGTACAAAAAAAAAAAAGAAATAGGATAGCTTAATAATACTTAAATGATTTGGTATTTGTGAAATATAATAGGGTTAAAGCATCGATATGATGCATAAGACCATATTAAATACCACAAACTGTGTTATAAGTGAAGCCACACTTATACCTCCCAAGATAACACATAGTCTTGCCATGAATAATGAGTCATAGAAAACACGAATTCGCTATAGGACATGCATCTTCCAAACATGCTTCCACAAAAATGCTTCTATTATTATTCGACTCGTCACACAATTGACTATTCATTGAACTAACCGAAAGCTTACCATTCGTCATATATTTCTAGGCTAAATTCAATAATGATATTCAAAATTGCTTTTGAAGAAATATATTATATTTAGGGGATCAAATTAATGATAAAGTAATTATAAATATCGTGTATATTTTTTGAGGCTTGCTTGACTAAGGTGTTCTTTTTCCTCAATGTTATAACATTTGTATATAGATCACTGGGTTAGGTTGAACAATATATGGCGTCCATCTAGATACTCTTTTTCTCATTAAAAGGTTTTATCAATGTGCTTCGATGACTTAGAACAAGCATCCCATATATGATTTACTAATTTCATTATACCATTGCATAATTTGGTTTTACTTCTAGACCTCATGATTATGCCTTATTTCTTAGATGCACTACTTGTGTTATTTTTGTTATTTCTTTATCTTGATAACATTATAATTATTACTGATGAGTTAATTAAAAATTATTGAATTACATCAGTGTTGTTAAAAGGCTCGCTGGAGGCTCTAGGCACTAGGGTTAGCGCTTTGCAATGGCAAAGGTGAGCAATATTCATGAAGCGCCTTTAATAAATTTATGGATCAAATTTTTATTTTTATTTTTATTGTGATGCTTTCACCTCCACTGTTTATGCTTATTTAAAAGTGAGCTTACCATATAATCGACTACATCCTATAACAATAGTTAAAAGACTATAAAACCCAAAAAAAAAAAAAAAGAACAAACTTTCATCTTTGTCTCATTCTGTTCCCTGCGACAAAACTGAAGAAAACCTTAGGCTGTAACAACTAGGTACATCTCTCTCTCTCTATATCTCTCCCTTTTTTCTCTTCATCTCTCCTTTCTCTTCTCTTCTTATCTTTTCTTTTCCCCTATTTTTCTTCTTGCAACATATTCTCTTTTCTTTTATGACAACCCACTCTATTCTTCTTCTTCTTCTTTTTTTTTTTTTTTTAAAAAAAATTTCTTTAGCTCATTTTCACCTCTTTCTTATGCGATCAATGATCTTCCTTGTTTTTTCCTTTTTCTATAGCAGCAGTCCACTATTCATGGCCTACTATCTTATTTTGCAGCAGCAATCCACCAACCTACTGTTTTTTTTATGGATGCATAAGCTCTTATTTCAATATAACTGTTGAATTAAAATAGTAGAAATCCTACATTCTAATTCTGACCTTTTTTTTTTTGTCTTTTCAAGTTTTATTTTAATATAATTGTTTGAACTTGAAACATAAATACTAATACTTATGAAAGTATTGCTAGCTTTACAAGGGATCCTTGTTAGAAATATGTTTGTTTACACAATCCAAATAACAATAATGATATAATTGTAATTTACGTGATAAAGTAACAAAAGAGGGAATATTTTGAGTAGAGTAGCATATAATTGGAGGGTATTGAAATGCCACGACTTGTAAAAAATGTCCATCCCATGTATATGAAGAAATTCAAGATTATATACTAAAGAAAGCCACAACATCTAATTTAGAAAAGAATGCAATTCTTGAATTTCATAATGTTGAGACTTATGGTAATGATGAGGAGAGGATGGTATAACAAACTTTGGCATATGAGAAAGAAGTAGCAAATTTGCAAATGTGAGAAAAAAAATCGAGACAAAAAGGTCCAATTTGATGTATATTTCACACCTAATGCAGAAACAAAGATGAAACAAACTACCATCAATGAGGCTTGCAAAAAGGAATTAAGAAAGAAAACTTATAGAAATATAGCCCGATGAATGTATAATGCAACAATTCCTTTTAATGTCATCAAATATCTAAGCTTTGAAGTGATGATTGAATCAATTGGGCAATTTTGAGGTGTAAATTCCTCTTTTAAATAAAGAAGTTTGGGATGTGAGACATGCAATGATGTCTTATGAAGAGGAATGGGCAAAATATATTTGTACAATAATGGAAGATGGTTAGACAAATAAGAAGAATAGTACATTAATCAATTTTTTATTGAATTCTTCGAGGGGAAATATTTTCATTGAATCCATTGATGCTTTATAATATTTAAAGAATAGAGAAAAGATGTTTGAATTACTTGATGGTATGGTAGAATGTGTTGGAGAAAAGAATGTTGTTCAAATTGTCACGGATAATGTTACTCCTAATGTGTTTACAGGTAAAAGATTCTTACTATTTTGCTTACAAACACTAGGTTTGTGCAATGCTAATAATATCTTATATATTTATGTTTGTCATGTTTCAATTTTGATAGTTAAATTGCTAGAAGCAAAAAGACCTCATTTATATTGGGCTCTATTTGTTGCCCATTGTATTGATCTAATATTATAAGATGTAGGGAAGATATCTAATGTTCATAGAACATTAAAAAAAGTTGTGAGTTTGAATGCCTATATTTATGTTCGATCGGGTGTGGTGAATAAGCTATGGCATTTCATTAGATAAAAGGAACTTGTTAGGGCCAATATCATAATATTTGTTATTGCTTTTTCTCACATTTCAATGCATGCATCAACAGAAGCATAATTTGAGAAAAATGTTTACTTTCTTAGGATTGGACAAAAATAAGTGGTCAAATGAGTCTGCTGATAAAAAGGTGACTAGTATCATTCTTATGCCTAGGTTTTGGACTAACATTGTGTACATCTTGAAGCTATTTGGTCCTTTAGTTCATGCGCTTAGATTGATTAACGGTGAGAAAGAGTCACCAATGGCTAATATTAATGAAGCTATGGATAAGGCTAAAGAAGCAATTGCAAAGTCCTTCAATGAAAATGAAGAGAAATACTAAGAAATTTTTAAAATTATAGATAACAGGTGGGAATGCCAACTCCATTGGCCTCTATATACAGTAGGGCATTATTTGAATCCTGAATTTTTCTACTCAAATACTAACATATCTGAAGATGAAGAGATTATGAAGCTTTGGAAAAGTTGGTTCCAAACCATGAAGATCAAGACAAAATTATTGATCAACTATCTTTATATCGGAATGCATAAGGCATATTTGGAACTTCTCTAGCTATAAGACATAGGAAGGCAAAATCACCAAGTGAATAAATTTTTAATTTAAAGTGATTTATTATATATTAATTTTCATCTATTAGATTAAAGTACTAATCTAACCAACATTCATTTAATCTATATGAACAACTGAGTAGTGGATATCTTATGGATCTTCATCTCCATAATTGCAAAAATTTATTGTGAAAGTTTTAAGTCTCACTTATAGTGCATCTGGTTGTGAGCGAAATTAGAGCATCTTTGAACATGTAAGCGATAAATATAATGTTACTTGAGGTGCCTTTTCATAAAAACTTGTAGGTGTTACACAACAAAATGATGTTTATTCGCATTGATCTATTTCAGGTTCACAATAAAAATAGGAATAGGTTTGCTCAACAAAGATTGAATGATTTAGTGTTTGTAAAGTATAATCGAGCTTTCAAGCATCGATATGATATATAAGACCGCATTGACCCCTATTTCTTTATGTGATATTAATGATGCTAATGAGTGGTTGATGGGTAGATTGCATGATGAAGTACAAGAATATGATGAACTTGTGTTTCAAGATGATAATTTGACATGGAGAGAGTTGTTGGAGTTTAAGAGAATGCCTAGAATATTAGAGGAAGAGGAGGGAAATAAGAGAAGCAAAAGGCAAAAATGTCATACAAGCATCACCTCCAAGTGCGAGGCCTAAAGAAAAAGCAAAAGCATGATCTTCTAGCTTGAGAGGCATAACTCCTCTTATACTTAGAGATGAAGAAGAAGAAAAGATTGATTTTTGAGAGTATGACGATGAGAATGATAAAGAAGACAACCTTGAAGATGAATATGATGATGTTAATGAGATGATGGTGATGGTGGTGATGGAGATTATGTTACTCTTTATGAAGAGTACTTGTCTTGGTTTTAGTGGAATTTAGTATTATAAGTTAAGACTTTAAAAAATGGTTTGTTTTTTTACTTGAAAAATAATAGTATTGCTAGAATTTTTAATAGTCGATGACTTTTATGTTTTATGTTATTGATATTAGAACTCTTAAGAACCTTTTTTTATTAATACATGAATAGTTAATATTACTTGAAAATTGTTTTTTTTTAATTCGCATTGTGCCTCACTTCGCTTAGGCGTGTGCCTGAGTTTTGCACCTAAACTCCAGGACCCCTTTGCACCTAAGTGCTCCTAGTGTCTTTGACTTTGAATTACAACAACATCTAAGTTAGAAATTTGAAATAAAAGTTTTGGGCTCCTTTGTAATTTTCTTATAGAACTGTATTCAATTAATAGTTTCATAGGGTTTCATAGAATTTATAGATTTTTTTAATGATTTTTATGGAATTTATAAATTTATGAATGACTTTTAAAGATTTTATTTTCAAAGTCTACCAAAGTCTTGAGAAATCTAAAAAGAATGTGCAAGAGATTTTTTTAGATGTTTTATAGTAAAAGTTATCCAAAGTCTACAAAAGTCTATCACTTTTAAAATCAATGACTTTTTGAATATCGGTTAACTTTTATGGACTTTATAAAAGTTGTAATTGAATATACCTGAATTTTAATAGACTTTTTAAAATCTTTAAAAGTTTTTATTAAATACCTTCTGATTTTTATAAAATTTTTCAAAGTTTAAAAATTTTTATTGAATACCTCTTAACTTTTAAGGAGTCTTTAAAAGTTATTATTGAATACTCTCTAATTTTTAAAGTTCATAAAAGTTTTTAATTCTCCTAATTCAATAGTCTCAAAGTTTCTTGCATATCTAAGGGATATTATCTATCTCAAGTCAATTTACTTTGATAGCAAATTGCCTTAACTCATTTAGAAACTATTATGCCTAATGCTAATTTAAATACAAACATTTGTTTATCAATGCAATTTTGATCCAAACTTTAAAAATTATCAAAATATGTCAAAATTATGAAATTGAGTACTACGTTAGTCCAATTCATGTCTTGATCAAAATTAATAATAGCATATAAGCTTGAATCATGAATCACATAAACATAAAAAAAATTTTAATCATATTTCACTATCTTTTTATATAAATTTCATCATAAATTACATAAATTTTACTATAAATTGCACCATAAATATATGGACTGACTAACGTTGCATTTAATTTTATGATTTTGTCTTATTTTGACAATTTTTAAAGTTTGGAACACAATCACACTGATATGCAAAAACTTGAATTTAAATTACCGTTAGGCCAAACTAATATTATGCTTATTTCGATGAACAATACCTCTTTAGCTAATCTAACACTTTACAACCAATTGATTGGAGTCATGTATACCTTGTTGTAATTCAACGTAATACTGTATGCCATACATATAGTTAATCAATTCATGGCTAATATTTATAGTCAATTTATGACTACACCACAAACTACTCACTTTCCTATTGTATTTCGTGTTCTCTAGTATGTCAAAGCACTCCATTTCATAGACTCCAATTTTCTGCTTGTTCCTCTTTAGAATTATCTGGCTATTTTAATATTGATCAAATTGGAGATCCTATTAATTGTCATTCTACAACTAGTTATTATTTCTTTTGGGTGCTTATCTTATTTTTTAGCTAACAAGAAGCAAATAATTATTATTTGCTCTAATATTGAATTTGAGTACCATATTCTTGTTAATGTCACCTCAAAATTAGTTTAGTTCCATCAAGTACTGGTGAATATAAATCTTATCCACACTTCAGTTAATAGTGCACATTATGATAATAGTAGTGTTATTTGAATTGCACAGTGCAAAATATATTAAGACTATTTTAAAATTTTGTCAAAATAACATTTTGTTCACAATGCTTTTTAACTCCTCTTCATTTGTTTTATTTATCAAATAACTAATATCTTTATTAAAGCTTACCGTTTAAGTTGTTTTGATGATGTACTTGTTAAACTCAAGTTAGCGTCCACTTTATCATTTTGAGTTTAAGAAATGTGTTAATATAATTAGATTAAACTATGAAGATAATATCTAAGCTAAATTAGTGGGATATTATCTTACATATAATAGATTATTAACCTTAAATTATGTACAATATTTATTTAACATTTCCTAATTTGTCGCATATATCTTCTAAGTTATACAATATACTTTACACCTTTTAAAAAATAATTTTATGCATGAAAGAACCTGTAGCACTTCATCAAGTGGTTGGAAATTAAAAAAATCCTAACCGTATTCTCTCTCACTTTTATCTCAAAACTAATTTTTTAGTTTTTTTTTTTGTTTCTTTTGTAACTCTGACGAGAGTTTTTAGTTTTTATTTCATGGAAATTTGGGTCCTATTATATTGAGATTATTATTATCCTTTTATGAGATTGATTTATACAATTATTGAAAAAATTGATAAGTTTTTTGTAGTAATTCAACTGAACTAATTTAAGATAAAAATGTTGAGTTGTGGTTTCGTATAGCCACCGAGTAGAGTGTGTTTCCCGCTATTATGCAAGATTTAATGATTTGTCAACATGATTGTGTTTCTAAAAAAAAAAATCTTCAATTTCCAGATCAAATTCAATAGATTCGGTGCCAATATAATATGTTGTGGATTGTAAGTTTTAATTTGTTTACGTATATTGGTGTTATTATATTTGATATTTCATTAATGACAATTATCCTCTTTCATTGAAAAAAAAAACATATAACACTTATCAACTTTTATTTTACATTCCATATAATTACTTTATTTTTAACAAAATAAATATTATTTTATAAATTATCACACTATTAATTTATCTTATCTTATGAAAATAATTCATAAAATAAGATTTATTTTAAATAAAGTAACTATAAACTTCAACATCAAATACAAACATATAATAATCAAAATATAAAGAAATTTTGCTTTTTTTTTTTCACTTGATACATAATTTTTAATAAATACTAATAATTTGACACATCAACTATTTAAAATATTCATAGCTTAACATATAACATATTATGAAAATATTTTATTATCTATATATGAGCTTTAAGTTCATCAAATACACATTAATCTATTATTTGTTGAACTTCTTTAACAAAGGAAAAAAATTTCACACATAAACATTAAAATCTTGATTAGTAATTAGTAAGTATTTTATAATTAATATGTATGAATGTTAGTTTTATAAAAAAGATTAATTGATTTAGTATAATGTAAAATACTATAAATCTCTAAAATTTTTTAATAAAAACTATTTTATAAATAATTATTAATATATTTGATAATATTTAATTTAGAATAAAATTAAATCTATAAGATTATTTAAAGTATTATAATAATTTTTTTATTTGTTAAAATCAATTAATAAAAATATTTTAATAAAATCTGAAATAAAAATTTGCCTAATACGAATTAACGACTTGTTTACATTTATTCCCTTCTATTGTCTTAAATCTGAGTGAGTTGTGAAACGACACTGAAAGACACGTGGCAACACAGAAGAGTCAGTCATATCATCCAGCGCTCCAGATTAACCGCCTCCCACTAAATACTCACTCTTTCGCTCACTCACTCATCTTTCCTCCAAAAAACAAGAAAAAAAGAGTACGATTCTCTCTCGTTCCATTCCGACGATGTGTTACGGTCTCGAACGTTCCTTATCACCTGGCGATCGAATTCCCCGCCGCCGATCCCAAAACGACAACACATACGTCGTAGAAGATCTTCGCGACCGGCTGGCCGAGACCGAGGCTCGGCTAGCGCGAGCTAGGGCTCGAGAAGCCGAACTCAGCCGCCGCCTCGAGGAAATGAAGCGCTTCGTCTCTGTTATGGAGATCCTCGAGTCCTACCTCAAGCGACGGTATCGTCAGCAGCAACAGCACGTGGCTCGCCTTTTCTCGTCTTTTTCTCCTAAATAGCGTTGTATAATCGGTGATCTTATCTCACACCCCACTCTTGTTTATTTTTGGGATTTCTTTTTTTCTTTCTAAAAAAAATTAATTATGGTGTGATTTTGTGCTGTATTTGTAGTTATTATATGAAATGATTAATTAAATTTCATTTCTCTTTTCAATTAAGTTCTAGGAATTTTGTAGTAATTTTGCTACCTTTTGATGTAAAATTACTGCGCTATAATTTTGTTGTTAAACTTGTGAAAGAGAAATGCTATCAAGTATGAATGAATTCAGTATTGTTTGTGTTTCTTTGGATAGTTTTGCGTTCATTATGGTGTCCTTCGCTCCCCAGATAGACTTTTGTCAATGCTGGGATCGAAAGATTGTTTTTGGCAACTGGAGTTTGGTTTTACTGAATGCTACCAATACTTTGTGCAAGGAGAATGTTAGTCTGGGAAGAAGCTTCTTTAACGGAATGTGATGACGCAAGTAGAGTGAAAATTACTTCGTTTGGAGAATAACTGTGAATTATAGATGATAATTGAAGATATTTGGTCATAGATGTAACTGCCGGTGTGATGGGTGAGACTTGTTTGCGTGTATGCTTGTGTTTATATGTAGCTTTAACCTCGGAGAAATCGCGATTCACAAATTCTGTTGGAATGGCTACTATAAGAGTATGATGCTGATGAACTGTTTGAGATTTGTCGTTTGCACCCCCGCAACTATAAACTCTGTCTGACTGATAGGTCAAATGGTTGTTAGAGGTACTCTCATGAACTTTCCAGACATTGAAGGAAAATTTACAAACTTCAAGTTTTTAATTCTTGAAGCGTTTTTGGATTCTGAAAATGAGTTTTAAAGATGTGTTTAATAACTTTTAGCTGTTGGATGACCTCTTTACAATTACATATATTTATCTTGGAATTCAAAGATTGGCTTGTGACTTCTATTTTTCTTGTTTGCAATATCAGATGGTGGCAAGACATAATGGATTTGTTGCATTTTGCTTATAATTTGTTGACAATAGTAATCAATCTAAAACTTGTGACTGTTTAATGGGTTGAGAATTTCTTCATCTCTATAAGATTTGGGAAGAAATGACCCCATCATACAATCTTCAGGAAAATATTGGAGTTGTATTATAGTGAAATATGTAAAAGAAGGTGAAATCAAGTTAAACAGAAAAACCCACTCAAGTATAATTCATTCTGGATCTTGAGCCTGTAGCATACCGAAAATGAGCTGGATGTGAAGTCCAATTTTTAAGGCTTTACCGTGCAGGATAGGGTCAGAAACGTAAATGCCTGGTGTATCATATAATGTTGCTAGAATTTGATTCCTTGTATTTGGGTATCATTTTCTGTTGCTAGAATTGATTATTAATACTTTTAATTATATTCTGTCTTCTCCGAACGTGTGAAAGGGTAGATAGAATCCACCCAGAGCGGTGGCTGCTGGTAATGCCTTATCCAGTGAATGCATTGCTCTCAGGTTTGGCCCTTGCATAAGGAATGAATTCACAATAGAAACAGAAACGCTGACATTGTACATATGGTTGCGAATGTTACAAGTGTTTGATCTTGGAGATTTATAACCCCTTTGAAGGTTTACGAGTACTGTTTAGCCACTGCTCTATTCACTTCTCCTTTTTGCAGGTTGTGAACGGGTTGATAATTATTACTCCTTCACTTTTTCTCTTCCAATGTGATGCTGATTTAATAATTGATCCTTCAATTTCACGAAACAAAATGAATTAGTGAGCTTGTAATGATTACCCCGAAGAATTAACTTTTTGAGTGCATCTTTGTTTTGTGAAAATCAATTGTTGACTTTAGTAAACCAAAATTAAATCCCATAATGTTATTAAATGAAATACAAACCTTTCTCTCGACTTCTGATAACGATAACCCAACTGAGAGATGCTATATGCGAAGTATAAACCCTCCATATCTTGGAAGAAATTAGTGAAGTTTCAACCTGAATGAGGAATAGCACAATTGTCAAGGACGATCTGCGAAATCCTACCTGCTCTCAGTAAGTGACGAAACTCATAGACCATAAAAGATTCTCGTCAACTTTCAGTTTTCTCCTCGCATTTGATTGTATTTGGACTAACATAGGCCTAATAATAATTGGCCCTAGATATTTCATCATCACTGAATAAAAAACTCTTTAGTAAATAGTAGCGTCTTGTTCAATGCAGTACTGGATTATTGATGGATTTAATTTAATTATTCGAATTGATTTTTTAAATTATTTTTTAATTATTATAAATATATTTATATTTTAATTTTTTAGAAATATTTTAATATATTTTAAATTTTATTTATTATTTAATTAATTAAATCAATTAAATTGATATATTCGAGAACTGACTAGTAATGGATTTACCGATGAATCCTATTTCAAAAATACTGGTAAATATAACTTTTTTTTTTTTTGTTTAAATTCTTTGTTTTCGTGGCCTTCTGATTCATTTTTATGCATCTTATTGAGTGGGTCTGTTGTGATAGATATCACGTAGTTCAACATCCTAGGGCACCTAATAATATAGCTGTCTTTTACGTGATTCTGAAGCTACTTTTCTCTTCATCTTAGATGAAAAAAGTACAACAAGTGACACGGTGCCATTTTAGGTGCTTCCATAATAAAAATAAAATTTTTTAAATATATATAAAAAATAAATAAATAAACTTATATTTAAATTTTAAATATATAAATAATTTAAATAATATATAAAAAGTGAATATAAAATTAAATAAATTGTATATCTAAAATAAATCAGTATATAGTCTAATATATTTATTATTATCATCAAAATCGTATTTGACTTGTTATATATATATATTTTTTAAATTTTAGTGAATTAAAAAAAATAAAAAATTAAATATAAAAAAATAAAAATTCAATATATAAGTATATAAATATTTTATTCAATATAAAAAACAAAACAAATATGGCTTTAGCCGCAATGCGTATTAGTGCTCAAAAAAAGTAAATACAAAAGGCTATCAGTATCAAATTAAAACCAACACCTTTCGCTGGTTGCTAATCTAAAAAGGGACCAAAATGAATGCGACACAATGATCCTGACTTTGAGAATTCCCCTCACCCACGATTGCCTCAAGGGACCCAGTCCCCCATTTATTATAGGTTCCATTTGCTCATATGCTCATCCAATTTGTACCCTAACCACAACTCGCCCGAGTCACCGAGTTAACTTAGTGAGTTTCATAACAGTACGTGCAACTGTGACAAGAAGAAAGGAGGAGACTTCAACTGCAAGAAACTCAAGAGATAATAATTCATGACTAGCCCAGTAGTCCTCGTCAGGATCCAAAACAAAAAAGGGATCCTTTTTAGTTAAAGTTAAAAGGGAAAAATAAGATGAGTATCCCTTTGTTCTGTTTCTTGATCTTCTTCTTCCTTCTCTTCTCTATTAATGTTCCAGATATTGTCCAAAGAGTTGCCAGCCTTCTCAACGGCCATATGGGGGCATTATTGTCATTTCACCACTTCCTGGTAGCAACAGCTGAGAGCAACTGGCGAGCAGTATTCTAATAAAAGATCATGATGCCCTTGCCTTAGTTTTACACTAAACGCTCGCTCACTCTGCTACTCACCCATTCATACATGTAATTAATCAACATACTAAAGCAAACATTATAAATTCAGATTACAGTTATAATTACAATCATCATCATCATTATTATCATTATCTATTGGGCAATGCTTCCTTTTCACCAATTCTTTCTTTTCTTTGCTTCTACTCTATAGCTTTTCCTTTTCCTTTTCTATTTCTTGAGTTAATCTTATAACATTTAGAGGGAAATCTTCGTTATTGATCAGTACCCATTTGAGAAAAAGCTGAAATGGAAACTGGGTCGAGCTCAAATTCTGAACGCAAGTCGGACCCAAAAAGAGAAAAGACGAAGTTAGGCTCTATATTACCAAAGATCGAACCTTTTGTGCCAAGAACTGACCATCTTAATCCAAAAGAGCTGAGATCTTGGGCTAAGAGAACTGGGTTTGTGTCTACTTTCTCCACTGAAACCTCAGCTACTAGTAACAGTGACAAGCTTGATAGCAGCAGCACCGGTGGTTTTGACCTGGAGAAGGGTGTTAATCACCACGAGAATGGTGGATCTTCCCCAAATATTGAGATCGACCCGGTTCTTGGTCGGACCAGGCCTGCTAGAGGGTTGGAAATCGAACCGGATTCGGGTTATGTGAATAGGTCGGGAAATGGGGTAAGTAATGGGGGTGACAAGAGGAGAAGGATTGGAGATGGGTCTGGTGTGGGAGTTAACGAGGAGGAAAGGAAAGTCGGGTTAAATGGAATTGGAGTTGGAGTTGGCAATCGTAATGTGAATGGGAATGCAAATGCGAATAGAAATGAAATGCCGGCTCTGGAGCCAAAGAAAGAAGAAGAACATGGTGGAACTGATATTGGAATTGAGCTGTATCCTGATGGTGATGAATATGCTAGTGGTGGATGGCACCGGCAGAGTGGAATGAGATTTGGTTTGAGAGATAATCCAGGTTTTGGTTAGTATCTTTCCCTCTTTTTTTTTTTTCGTCCTTTTTAGTATTCTCTTTTTAATGGTTTTTTCTTTGGTATCATGTCATATGTTTGTGGCATTTTCTGTGTGGAAATGAAAGCACTATATTGTAGCAAATATGATTGAATGTTAACTGTTGAAAATGTTATAAATATTATGTTTAAATTAGGCAATAATAATAAAAGGAAAATGAGTAAGTCACACAAAGTAAGGAAAGAGCTGATTATGTACGAGGCTATCGATTGAGAACTAAATAATATTTATACCTTTTGTGTTTCTATAACTGGAACTTGAAAGAGCTAGTGAGCAGCGGATACTGTGTCAGTGTATGTATGTTTTGATGGATGGAATCACAGAAACATTATCAAGTGCACACAGCGTCCTGAATGCAATATTTCTTTTTCTGTAAGAAGTAAAAATGTGATAGAGATAGACCGACAATAAGGAAAATAAATAAATGAAGAAACTTGTCATAGCAGACAAAAACTGCAATATTAAGAACTCACATCTCATGTTGAGACTTTTAAGGATTGGCTCTTTTGTTGACTCAGCAGCTGATACTTATGTCCACCAGTGCTTTTCTCTAATTTTTGGGCAATTTCACAAAAATCTACTTTATCGCATTCTAGTGAGAAGCAATTTTCACCATTACAGTTAGAACTGCTGTGAATTTTTTATGGTGCACAAAATTTTTCCTTGTGTAGACACTTGTTCATTTTTAATATGATAAACATGATTCTAGGTTATTGAATTTGTGAGGTCTATTACTCTTTTCTCTCTTTTGAACTTGACTTTTTTATGCTACAAATGGTAGGAAATTATCCAGTTCACAACCCAGTGAATTGGATAATTTCCTAGGTTGCAGTTCAAAATCCAAAAATTTAACTAATTTTATGAAATCGAGAATTTTGAATTTACAAAGCCTATGAAAGAAGTCAAAGCCAAAGATCATTTTGGAAAATTATAGGACTATTCAGTCTTTCAGTCAATGTGGATTTCTATTGTATCCTCATAAGTTTTCTGGAAATCAGTTCTTTTCCCAGATTCTTACTTGTTTGTCTTTCTGCAGTGCCTCTTATTTATTATGGTCTGCAACACTATTTATCACTGGCTGGCTCACTGATTTTCATTCCCTTGATCATCGTACCAGCCATGGGAGGAACAGATGTAAGCGTTGATTCTCATGGATCTTGATTTTTATAGCTTGAAGATGGGAGTTGACAAAGCTTTATAAACAATGTCTTTCTTTACATAAATTATAACAGAAGGACACTGCTACAGTAATTTCTACAATGTTGCTGATTTCTGGCATTACAACAATACTGCACGCATACTTTGGTACCCGGCTTCCATTAGTTCAAGGGAGTTCGTTTGTGTATTTGGCACCAGCATTAGTTATCATAAATGCAAAGGAGTACCGGAATCTCTCAGAACATGTAAGTTCCTAATTGTTAGGAAAATCATTGAAATAAAATATCTGTCACTTTTAAGCTTGTTTAGCTTTGCTGTGAACACATTTGGAAATACTGAACTCCTTGTAAACCTTTTACTTCTCAAAAGATACAACTTTCTTTCCCCAAAATTATGGAACCGAAAGATCAAACATAATATATATAATGTTAAACTTCTAATTTAATGAGCTAGGTAAGCATCTTGGTAATAATTCTTCTACTGCCTTTTCTGTGTGTTTCAAGGATCAGGGAGATTTTCAGTCTATGAATATTTTATATATCCAATGTTTCAGTTGATTCATGCTCACTTTGACTGTAGAAATTCAGGCACATAATGCAGGAGCTGCAGGGGGCTATAATTGTTGGTTCCATATTCCAAAGCATCTTAGGATTCACTGGTTTAATGTCCCTTTTCTTGAGGTAAGCAAAGAGACTGCCTATTGTGTCTTTCTACCGCATCTCCAGAGATTTTAATGCTTATCCTGTTAGCCAACATACATGCTAGATAGGTTGCTCCTATCCTGTGCTATCTTGATGCAAATTGGAGAGGATTTTTTTAAAATAATTCTGGCTGCATAATATAGCACAGGCTAAGAAATTCTTTTAATGCCTTGTGTTTTTTCTTTATTATAAATGGAAAAAACATCTATGGATAACATTCTGTCATACTGGTCTGTTCATAATTTCTTTGTTCCTTTTTCTTTTTTTTTTTTTGAAACTAATCAATTTGTTGCCAAAACCTACATAAATGTTAAGAACCTGTCTGGAATAATGATTTTCTGGTGTAATGATGTCTCACAGATTGATAAATCCAGTTGTGGTTGCATCAACTGTTGCTGCAGTGGGTTTAGCATTTTTCAGCTTTGCTTTTCCACAAGCTGGTAGTTGTGTGGAAATTAGCATTCCTCTGATAGTATTGATTCTTATATTCTCTCTGGTAAGTGATATTTCTTCAAATTAAGTAATCTAAATATGTGATTTTTTTCTTTTTAATAATAGGTCTGCTCCATGCATTCATAGTTCCTATTTCCTATTTGTGCAACTAATTAACTAGTCATTTCTCATCTTAGTTTTAATCATTTAAAAGAGTATTTAAGACACTAAATTTTTTGTTCTTTGCCTCTGTGCTAGTACCTTCGAGGCTTATCTGTCTTTGGACATTGCTTATTCAGAATTTATGCGGTATGTTTTTCTTGGCTCTCTATTTGTTTTGTTGCCCCACTCACCAACCCTTCAACCTGCTTTTTTTCATTTCATTTGATATTTGTTTTGTGGCATCCAATGACGCTGTATTTGAAACTAATGTATATGGCAGTTAAACCTAATCACTTCACCATCAAAGATGAAGTAGCAAATGCTGCTATCATTGCTTGGTTAATCTTGTTGACATTTTTTTTTCATGGTAGGTTCCCCTCAGTGCCATGATCATATGGACGTATGCATTCTTTTTGACTGCTGGTGGAGCATACAATTATAAAGGATGCAGCCCTGACATACCAAGTTCAAATATTTTAATTGATGCGTGTAGAAAGCATGCATATACAATGCAGCACTGCAGGACCGATGTTTCTAATGCGTGGAAAACTTCTGCATGGGTCAGAATTCCCTACCCTTTGCAATGGGGTGTCCCCATCATCCATCTAAGGACTTCCTTGATAATGATAATTGTTTCACTAGTCGCATCTGTGGATTCGGTTAGTAGTTTCCACTACATTCTTCTATGCTCAAATTTCATGTATAGTCCCTACTGTTCAAAACTCTGAGAGTACCACGTGATAGTGCAATATTGTGCTTATATTCCTTCATTTTAAAAAGAAAAACTACCAGCAGAAAGTTGAGGGAGGAAAAACCAACTGCATAGCTGAGATGCCCATCATCTTGTAGCTTTTCCAAATTGTGATAGCATCCTTGGCTGTTTTTACTTTCTCTGGTTATAAAAGAATGTATTATTTGCCTGAAAATTATAATAATAACAAACAACTAAATAAATAGTTCAAGGCTTGTGACTACTACACCTTCTGTGGAAAAAGCTAAGCTGATTGTTTAATTTTTAAGGATTTTTTCTTTTCAATATTTGAAATAGTGAACTGATTGACCAAAACAGCATAACTGAGATGTTGATGCAAGGCTGGTTACAGGTTGGAACATATCACTCTACATCCTTGCTAGTTAATTCAAAGCCTCCAACTCCAGGAATTGTCAGCAGAGGAATTGCATTGGAGGGATTCTGCAGTATATTGGCTGGACTTTGGGGTTCTGGTACTGGTTCAACTACCTTAACAGAAAATGTGCATACCATCAATATAACAAAGGTTGCTAGTCGGAGGGCTGTGGTTCTTGGGGCAGTTTTCTTGATCCTCTGCTCATTTGTAGGTAAAACACCTTGAAATTAACAGAGCTTGATAATTGTGAGTGAGAGTCTCTCAGGGTGCATGGTCTTTCTTTATGAATGCATGCTGAACAATGTATGAAGATCCAAGTCTGCAGTGTATTTTCAATTAGTCTCATATTTAATTTGGGTGAACACAGGTTAGGCATTAGAATGGGTACCTAAGTGGAAGTTTAAATTTCTTTTGCCTGTAGAGGTAGGAAATTAGACCTAAAAGAATGTTAAGAAATCTATGGCATCCTGTTTGAATGCATTATAAAGATCTGATTTTTCCATACACACATAAGTGTGATAAATGCATATTAGAATTCACGCTAGTTACAAGTTTGCATATAAATTTGTTTATTATAATAAGTAACGTAGATATTTCTACTACTCTCCATGCTAGATACTGCAGGAAAATAAATAATGGCAGATTTGCAACATATTTATTACTATCTTTTAGGAGTGCTACTGTATTGAGTTCATTAAAACTCTCTGGATATTTAAACAGATATCTTTACTTTCTTATAATAGGAAAAGTGGGAGCCATTCTTGCTTCCATACCATTGGCATTAGCTGCTTCCATACTTTGCTTCATGTGGGGACTTATCGTGGCATTGGGTCTCTCAACTTTGCAGTACAGTGAAGCAGCAAGTTTTAGAAACATTGCAATTGTTGGTGTTTCATTGTTCCTGGGTTTGTCAATTCCTGCATATTTTCAGCAGTATCAAGCTGAATCTAGCTTGATACTGCCAGGCTATTTTATTCCTTATGCAGCAGCATCAAATGGACCAGTACACACTAGCAGTAAACAAGTATGCCCCTTACCTTTTCTTTTAATCAATATGCACATTCGCAGTAGTTTTTATTTGAGCATTTATTCTATTGTCTATTTTCAGTGCCTTTTTTTTTTTTTCCTGTTTTACCTTCCTGGCATTGTAAAGTATATTTTTCTGATATTATGTTCATTCTGCCAGTTTGATTTTGCAATAAATGCACTCATGTCCTTAAACATGGTGGTGACTCTTTTGATAGCATTTGTACTTGATAACACAGTCCCTGGTACTCGACAAGAAAGAGGGGTGTATATATGGTCACATCCTGAAGACTTGGCTACTGATCCATCATTACATGCTGATTATTCACTGCCAAGAAAAGTTTCCAGTTTGTTTTGTTGTTCAAGATGTTTACATACATAATTATGGTGCTTCAGGAAGTTATTCTGTTGCATGACCTTTGGCAGACCAGACCCTCTGCTTACAAGTAATTGTGAAGTTCCTTGTTTAATATACTGTTTGTTCAGATTGGGGGCTACAATGATTGGAGACAATGCAGCTTGCAACAAAGCATAGTGTTAGTAAACTACACGAAATTTAGATATTTCACACATCGCTGAACTATTGACATTGTATTTTGCAACAGAAAGGAATATGGTTGAATTCGCATTATGTCAAATATTCAAAATATTCTTTGAACGAAACGTATATCTGATATTATGTATCCTGTTGCATATTAGAGGGCAACAGAGAGATTGTTTTTGTACCTCCTTGTACGGTAGTAGCACTGGAAGTGTCTCTTAGTAGCTTGCTCTCTCTCTGTCCATTTTTCTTTTTCTTGAAACTTTGTAAGCAAATAAAGGTAATATTTTTACACTGCTATAACTTTATGCATCAGATTTTTATACTCCTTATTTCTTAATTGAAGTTCAGTGACTTAACAAGTTTGAGTTTGACTCAATAACTCAAATTGAATTGAGCCCATTTTCTTGTTCTGAAAAAAGCAAGAAGACATGCTTAAATTCTGTTGGTGTCTGATTTTTTACGATATCAATCTTGAACCTGCAAAAAACTTGAGCTTTGTAGCCGTTAACTGCACCTCTCTCACATGTTAGAAAGAAACAAAGAATTATGATGCTTATTATTATGATTTGTAATCTACACAGATAATGCTTCATCATATTATGAAGTCGCATTGGATTTCTTGTTATGCCATTCTTGGATGAGAGAACGAAGGGTGTGATTAGGCGTGAGAAATTTGTGCTTGAGCCTTAAGTTTGTCATTGGTGACGTATCATGTCCCATCTTTAGCCACTCCTCTATGGCTTCTAACTCATAAGAAAATCCATCTGCTGCTACATGTGGATTTTTCATTACGTCCTGCACATACCATAACATCA
Source organism: Omphalea diandra (assembly GCA_949677035.1). NCBI lineage: Eukaryota > Viridiplantae > Streptophyta > Magnoliopsida > Malpighiales > Euphorbiaceae > Omphalea > Omphalea diandra. Next base: position 28,597 of record CATIWR010315568.1, on the reverse strand, counting down.
TTACATTAGTACAATGCATTGTAAACTAAGTTCTTCATAATCACTCTTATTTTTTTTCAGTAAGTTTGTGTGATCGACTAATATTATATAATAAAAGCTGCCTTCTCAGAATTGGACCCGACTAGCTAGTTGGATACGTAAAATCAAAATTTGTTAATGATTCAGTTCGGTTATGGACAAAAAATCAATAAACTAAAAAAATTAGTTAAAATTGAAAAAAAAAATTGATCAAAATCAGAAATTGGATTTTGATTTCCTTTAACTACATATGCAATGTTAAATGGAACTTGCTGTACCTGAAATATCGGGCAGAGGAAAATGCCAGGTACTTCAGTGGACTCCTCTTTATTAACACCTTTAACAGCACCCTCACATCCTCCTTTGGCAACTATCTCATCAGCCTTTTCTCTTACCCTATCAAGTTCTTTCATTACTGTTGCTAGGCTGAAATTTTTATTGGGTCCAGAACTAATAGGCATGCACTTCATTGCAATCCGGACAAGTTCCTCTGCCAAATCTAATGGCCATTGTCCTGCCATCTCATCCAGAACCCCAAGGAGGGCCGTCCTGTCCGTTTTCACTGCTTCTTCAACAAGCCCAGCCCAATTTCTTCCAGTCAAGAGATTCAATAGAACAACTCCAAAACCCCGAATATCGGCCCAGCTATCATCATAACGTCGGCTTAGCCCAAATCCAGTTACCTTTGCAACTAGATTACGGTCCACGAGGATGTTGGAAGTGGTCAAGTGACCATGAACAATGGGCCTCGGCTTAGCCAAGTGCAGATAGCACAGGCCTGTGCATACCTCATGGGCTATTCGGATCCGGTGATGCCATAGGAGGGCCCGGTTTCCTTTTCCAATGTTCCTTTGAGAGGAAAACAAGATCTCCCTCAAGCTGCCATTGTGCAGGTACTCAAAAATTATGCATTTCGGCTCGGAGCAGAAGCCCACAAGGGCAACCAAATGTGGGTGCCTAAAGTTGATAAGGAACTTCACCTGCATTTCAAAGTTCTGGCCATAAGAAACAAACATGTGTATATATTGGTGTCAACTAAACAGCACGCAGATTAGCTGACGTGGGATTGTTCTAGTTAAATTAGAAGTCTTTAGTTTGACCTAATTATGTAGATATTTTAAAATTCTACTTGACTGGGATTAATTCATGCCGAAAAGGGTGATAATGATACTGGATAGTATTAAAAAAAAAAAAAAAAACAACATTTGAATGCAAACATTGTTATTACCTGAGCTACAAAATCTTCTTGACTCAAACCATTTTCAGAATTAAGAACTTTGATTGCAACAGTTGTATTATGAATTCGTCCTCGATACACATTCGTCCAATCCCCACCGGATTTTAGTCTCATACGCTCCGAAAAATTATCGGTTGCCAATCTTATATCTTCTGCAGTGTATTCTCTATATCCACAACTCAACTCATTCAACTTTGTTGCCATTCCTATTGCATCTTTTTCTTTACAAAACTCGATTCTGCGTTGCAGGATGTCTCTTTGTCGCCGTAGTTCTTCAATCTCCCTCACCATTTCTGCTCTTGCCACGACTGCCTTCTCTAGTTGAGCCTCTCCATGTGATCTTGCTAGACTTGATAACTGAAGTTTGTTGGTGAGCTCTGATTGAAGCTCAACAAGTGACTTTAGCCTATTATTTTTTTCTGCGACATCACTCATGATTTCTTGAATATGTTCTTTTTCAGAATCCAATGTTTTCTGTGTCTCTATTCGATTGGCAATCTCTTGTTTAAGTTTAGCTTCAAGCTCCTCCACCTGTAAAACGTTGAGAATTTAGCTGAATGGCTTCTTTTCATTGAGGAGCCATACAAAAATAAAGCTTTATTAAGCATACTTACCCTGCTCATGCATATGGACTTAGCCCATTCAGCTTTTTCGGACCTTTCTGCATTGGCCTTAGTTTCTTTGTTCTTCGACCGGATTATTTTCTGGGCATCCTGCATTTTACTTCTCATATATTCCATTTTTGCTGCCACACTCTGACTCGGGAAAACATTTTTGTGTAAGCAAGAAAATCATTGTGATTATTAGTACATTTTAAAAAAAAAAAATAACTACATTTTTCATGTTGTTAGAAGAGCACAATCCAAGTTCTAATACACATTCCAGTGACAGAATAAAGATTAGCTATGATAATAACATTGGTAAACAAGAATCCAAACATTCCTAGGCCTATCACTGTCATGAAACTTCCATGTGTATCATGACAAGGCTATAGAGTCAAAAAGGACGGATCATAAAGAAAATTGTTTTGTCGCTACGGTGGATTTGTTGAACCTAAGCCTCTAATTAATTACTACCCAAATAAACAAATACTAATTGGAGACACATATGTAGAAAATATCTGCCACACACATATACTTTTGCATAGAAAAGAAAACTATAGAGAAAATTATCATTCAAATGGGCTAATCAAGCTTGACACTTAACAAGGCTGATTATGACCACAAATAAATTGAGCTCTAGTATAAAGAATTGTGACCACATGCCGAACAAAATATCTCAGATATTTACTTACCATCGTAGAATCAGTTGGTTCCGAGAAGACGTCATTCTCTTCCTCACAAATTTCTTCATCCAAATTCAAAGACAACAAATGCTCATAATAATTTTGTATCTGTAGGACACAGGTTTCCCACTGATTTTGCCAATTGAGCGAATCAGGGCGCTTGGATGAGGCAGATATGCTGTTATAATTCCTTCCTGGAGAGTAATGTTCATTGAACATTTTTCCTAGCCAAGTTTTTAAGTTACTGCCCTTTTTTGCAACATTAATTCCTTGATAATCCTCCATAATTGTTTCTTCATTTTCTTCTTTAAGGAATACCAATTTCCCTCCACATATTATGAAAAACTCACAAAAGTTCGGTTTATGCTGATGAACGTAGAATGATCCACTGATTGCATTCTTTGATCTCCTGCTGAGAAAGAAACCAATCAAACATATGGTAATTAAAATACAAATTGCAAATTATAGCTTTATTTTAAAGGAAAATAGTTTGGGTGTTCATACCATGATGAAGACCTCAAAAATGTTAATCCCAGTACCAATTTGGTTATCCTGTGTCTTGAGATTAAATCTATTATGACTTCATGAACGGGTTCATCAGATTTTTCAACTTTCAAGATTTCAGCTTTTACCTGTAAACATGAGGCAATATCCCACGTAGTAAAGAAACAAGATCAAGAAAAGAAAATGGAACTGAATTCCAGCAAAATCATCAAAGAAAACCAAGAAATCAAACCTTTCCACAGAAAGCTATGTACTTGGATAGTAACTTCTCTATTTTTTCTTGCTCATACTTCCTAAGAACTTGCAGCTTCTCTTCACTCACAGAGCTTGCAGGTAGCTTCCCAACTGAACCAGAAGATTAAAAGGACAAAAGAAATGAACCCATTTGAATTCTACCAAAAGAAGAAACAAATCAAATTCTGATCAGATAAAGAACTTACAAGGGGTGTAAACAAAGTCCTTGGAGATGTTTAAGTAAGTAACATGGAGAATGACTATGGAGATTGGATTGGGTTTCCATTTCCTAAGTGTCCAATCCAAAGTCTTGAATCCATCTCGCAAATCATTCCCAAGAATAACATAGACCTTCTCCACATGATGATTGTCCATTCTTGGACTCACGGAGCTCTCTCGAGATTAACTACTAAAAAAATGTTGAAGTGAATTAATTAAGGCCAATCCCATGAAGAAAATGACTCAAACAAGAGAACCGCGTGAGTTGATTGTCATAAAAAGAAAGAGAAGCTGCAATATTTGAATTTCCCTGAAGGTTATTGTTATGTGGGACGGTCAGATTTGGACTTTTTCGCATGGCATGGTAGCCATTTGGAATTGATGGGTCATCTTCATGTTTTCTTAATCTTCAATCATTTGGTATTCAAGGTTGAAATTTTCTTAGATAGTCATTCGTAGTAAAAAGGGCACACATAAAACGGTATTTTATTATTATTATTATTATTAGTTTGGCTTTTGTTTCGACCAAAAAAAAAAAATAGTTTGGCTTTTGTTGAAATTTTATATATATATATATATATATATATATATATATATATGAGACAATTGTTTACACAACGATATAACTCAACATGTAATTAGGAGGATTTACATTATATAATAATTTTGGGTCACAAAAAGTTAACTTATTTACAACATGCTAAGAATTAATGTATAAAAAGAATGATAGTATAATCCATAATTATACTATATAACATGCTTAACTAATTGAATTTATATGTTAAATTATAAGATATGATTTAGTTAGCTCATTAAGAACCATTTAATTTATATTATAAAATTAATCTATTCTTGAATTTTGATTCAAATTTTATTTTAATGATTAATTTAAATAAGCAGGATAAAAATATAATATTAATAAAAAAATATTGATCAAGTTTAGCATATTTGAACTTTTATTGTTCTAATATGCTAAAAAAAATTTGTCATCTTTATACTTTAAAATATTTTGAAACAAATAATTGTGATGAATTGAATTCTAGAACAACATCATATTTATTTAAAAATATTTATTTTTTAAATAGTTATTTTAAATATTATTTTTAGATTAAAAAATTATGTGTAAAAATTTATACTAACATATATATTTAAAGGAGTTAAGAGAGATATCTATTTTTTTAAAAAAAAAAAATTGTCAAGCTTAGGCTTAATATCTTAAACAATCTAAAATTTTATATGAATTCATAATTATAGTCAAAATATTTAAACTTATAACAACGTTTCAATTTGAAACTTTAATTTTAATTATAATTATAACGAAATTTTAAATGGAGTGAAAATGTATCACACTTTTAATATAACATTTGACTTAGTAAAAAATTTTTTTTAGCGAGTTATTAGTCCATATAGGATTCTACTCACATCATTGAACTCTTTACTTTTCTCTCTTTCCTTCATTTTTTTTATATTTAAATATTATATTTATTTTTCTTCATTTTCCTCCATTTTTCTTATATTGATTACGAAATAACATTGAAACTATCCAAGTAAATATACGCTAGATCCAATTATATGTAAGGTCCGATTCGGCTCCATAAACCATAATAAAGTGACAAAACTAGCTCGACCCAAAATAAGGCTAGCAAACTCACAAGCCAATACGGTTTGACTCACATAAGGACATTCAACCCACAACTCATCCTAATCAGGAAGAAATGAATGCTTATCAAGAAACAACACTCTTAATTAAGAAGAAATCCAAGTCGTACTCTAACAAGAAAACATCCACTCCAACCCTGTGTAAAGGGCCTTATCAATTATTTTTGATACTTACATTCACTCACATATACTCTCACATTATCTCTCTAGTAGAGTTTATTAACTTAACCACCAGAGTGGACGTCTAGCGTAAGGTTGGATTTCTCTCTCACCTTCATCTGTCTTGCAAAGCCAGAACCAAAAATACTTGAGCTATTCATCCATGTCTAAGAAGTCTCATCCCAACTACCTCATTATCATGCAGAATATCATTGGTGTGGTGAGCGTGCGACCTTCAGATTGAGTAATAATGAGGACCTAGCCTACGATTCAATTAAGAATTTCACACTGTTGTCTCAGCTATTTGCAACTCAATTTATTTCACCAATCGTAAGTCAAACTCTCCTCCCGCTTGCATGAAGTTGTTCGATAAGAAGGATAGCATGATTCTAAAAAGGCTCGAGCCATATAATTATTAGGTATGCTCTAAGGTTGAATTTGTGAGCTATTAACAATGCTGTAGAAATATGAAACTTTAATGCCTAGGCTATAACTGATGCAAAAAAAAATTTTTCCTGTTATTTACTGTAAAAAGGCTTCAGCATGATCTCAGCCCTTACACTGTTCTTATTCAATGAATACAAAAAATGTCCTTATTTGGGTTATCATTCAACTAAGCACACAACTACTGAAAGCATGTAGCGAGCTAATTAGCCATGTATATCATGAACAAATCTTTATTGATATTTATATTAAAAAGAATGTACCGAGCTAATTAGCCACATACATCATGAACGAGTCTTCACCCATATTTTTATTAAAAAGTATGTATCAAGCTAATTAGTCTTGTACATCGCAAATGGGTCTTTACTTATATCTTTATTGAAAAGCATGTAACGAGCTAATTAGCCTCGTACATCGTAAATGGATCTTTACTGATATTTCTATTGAAAAGTATATACCAAGCTAATTAGCCTCATGCATCATGAACGGGTCATCACTCATATCTTTATTGAAAATCATATATTAAGCTAACTTGCTTCATACATCATGAATTGGTCTTCACCTTTATTTCTATTAAAAAACATATACCAAGCTAATTAGCCTCTTATATTCTGAACGGGTCTTCACTTATATTTTTATTAAAAAGCATATACCAAGCTAATCAGCCTCATATATCACAAAAGAATCTTCACCCTCCCCTTCTGTATAAGTATTTTAAAGTATGTATTAACCTTATTAGCCTCATACATCGTGAAAGGCTATTAAAGTCTATGGTCAAGGAATGCCTTAAAATATATTATCTAATTTAATTGGTTCAGACTTAACATTTTTAAGTATGGCCAACTCAATCATTGAAGCTTAATGATTCAACTAATGATTACACGTCATTGTCTAATTAGTTCAGTGCTTTGATATTATTAGTTTGAAAACCTCGATATCTTGATACTCATCTCATTATAAGTTCAAAATTATCTAAGTCTTTCTTTCAAATTTTATAGGAAAAGATCTTTGTCATTTTCTTATTTACCTCTCAACTCCACCAATTTAAGAAATATATTTTATGGAAGCTCAATTACTTTTATTTCATAAGCTTCCCGAGAGGGAGGGACATACGACTACACTTACTAAAATGGGTTAGGCTTACTTCTATGAAAGGCTTAGCTCGATTTAAAATGGACTCTCAACTAAAAAGTCGACGTTGGCTCAACTTATATGCATGGTTTTTCAGCTCATTCCTTTTTCTCATTAGAAGGTTAACTCTTATTATGAAAGTATGTATATGAAAGTATGATATTACACTCACTAAAATGGGTTAGGCTCACTTCTATGGAAGGCTTAGCTCGGTCTAAAATGGACTTTCAATTAAAAAGCTAGCGTTGGCTCGACCTATATGCATGGTTCTTCAGCTCACTCCTTATTCTCATTAGAAAGTTAACTCCTATTAGGAAAGTATGATATTGTACTTACTAAAATGGGCTAGGCCCACTTCTATGAAAGGTTTAGCTCAATCTAAAATGGACTCTTAATTAAAAAATCGACGTTGGCTCGACTTATATACATGGTTCTTCAGCTCATCCTTTATTCTCATTAGAAAGTTAACTCCTATTAGGAAAGTATGATATTACACTCACTTAAATAGGCTAGGCACACTTCTATGAAAGACTTAACTCAGTTTAAAATAAACTCTCAACTAAAAGTTGACATTGACTCTATATATATGCATGGTTTTTTAGCTCATCCATTATTCTCATCAATAAGTTAACTCCTATTAGGAAAGTATGATATTACACTCACTAAAATGGGTTAGGCCCACTTTTGTGAAAGGCTTAGCTCAGTTTAAAATGGATGCTCAACTAAAAGGCTAATGTTGGTTTGGCCTATACTTATGGTTCTTCAGCTCATCCCTTATTCTCTTTAGGAAGTTAACTCCTATTAGGAAAGTATGATACTGCACTTACAAAAATATGTTAAGCCCACTCCTATGAAAGTTTGACATCATGGGCATAAACCATACAACTTGCCATAAGTCCAGCTTAGTCAAAGATGGACTCTCTGCTAAAAGGTTGGCATTGGTTTGGCCTATGTGCATGGTTCTTCAACTCATCCCTTATTTTCATTTGGAAGTTAACTCCTATTAGGCAAGTATCACACTCACTAAAATAGGCTAGGCCACCCCTATTAAGGCTCAACTTAGTTTAGCATCATGGGCACAAATCATTCAACTTATCATAAGCCCTACTCAGTCTAAGATGGACTCTCAGCTAAAAGAGCGACGTTAGCTGGACCTATGTACATGGTTCTTCAATTCATCCCTTATCCTTATTAGGAAAGGATGCCCCTCATCATAAAACTTATCTAAATCAGGGAAAGATAATCCTCATGAGGACATTAGTCTCTCAATTGTATTAGGAATTCAAATTGATTATCTACTCAGACGAGTCCAACAACTTTACTCAGTAATAGCTTATTTCTCTCACTACTTTTGACATGTAAATTGACACGGACTGAGGGGGAACATAAAAAGCTTATACTGAGTTTATCAGTCTCATACATCATGAAAGGGTTTTCACCCTATAAAACGTTAAAAACATATACCGAGTTAATCAATCTCATGCATCACAAAAAGGGTCTAGACCTGTTTTATATATTATAAAAGCATGTATCGAGCTAATAAATCTCGTACATAGCAAAAAAAAAAAAAAAAGTCTTCATCCTATCATTTAGGTTATATGTGTCAAGCCTCTAGGCCTCGCACATCACAAAGGGCAATGAGCCTTAGCTTATCTAACCATGTTTATCAGTTTGGTCTTTCGCATCTACATGATGTCATTGGCTCATTATTTTTTAAACCATTTAGTTATTATATACTTAGTTCGTTATTAAACACATAGTTTGGCTAAACATAAAGATGAAAAGATAAAAAGGGCCCTATGCACCTTTACTAACTTATGTCGTATGGCGACATTGTAGCTCAAATAGATCTGAGCCATTTCTTTATTGGCAAGAAATTAAGCTTCCTTCTCCTTTTTCTTCCATGACTCCACCTCTACAAGGAGCTCAATGTTCTTCCTTGACACATCCTCTAACCCTGTTGCTGAAGCCTACAACTCAATAATCTTTACCTTAGCAATCCTAAGGGCCTCTATTATAAATGAAGAAATATTTATAGAGTCTTCCACCTCTATCAGAATGTTGTTAGGATCCTTAGTAAAAACACCACTTCATCTAGAGTTATCATCAGTTGGACCTCCAGCTTGGACACCTTCATGGTTTGCTCTTGGTGATCATTAATCATTACCTTAGCATCAAGCTAGTTATTGTCGTCTGCCAATAGCAAAAAACAATGATGACATATAAGAGTCAGCTCAGATTGACTCAACAATTTTGAAATTCAAAAATTGAAACTCTCTATCAAATACTCCTCAGCTCAGATTGGTTTAGCAAGCTTTTGAAAAGTCAGCTCAATCATGTCAGCTCGATCATTTTTAATCTCGAGACATAAATAGACTCAAATAGAGAGAGGGACATATGATACTATCTAAGTAAATATATAAACTAGGCCCAACTATATGTAAGGCCAGGTTCGACCCCATAAACCACAATAAGGTGACAACACCATCTCGGCCTAAGATAAGGCTAGCAAGCCCACAGGCCAATATGGCTCAGCCTATATAAGGACATTTAGCCCACGACTCATCCTAATAAGGAAGAAGTCATCAGGAAACAACATTCCTAATCAATAAGGAATTCAAGTCTTACTCTAACAAAGAAATAACCCACTTCAACCCCTATATAAAGGGTCTCACTAAGTATTTTTCTTACTTAGATTCATTCACATATACTCTCACTTTATCTCTCAAGTAGAGTTTACTGACTTAACCATTGAAGTGGACGTCTGGTGCAAGGTTGAATTTCTCTCTCACCTTCACCTATCTTATAAAACCCGAACCAAAATATTTGAGTCATTCATCTATATCTAAGAAGTCTCATCTAAACTATCCAACTTGTCACTAAGCAGAACATCAAACATAAATAAAAAATAATATTTCACCAAAAATGGATAATGAAATTGCAATAATTAGTGTCACATAATCCATTTATCTCTCATACAAATAAGAAATGTGGCATTTGCAAGAACTGCAAAAGACATGCTTGTGAAACACTCAGGGGATGACAACAAAAACAATAACCATCGAACCATATATCTCTTTTTTCATCTATTCCAATCTATGGCGTGATTTGAGATTCATAAGTATAACTATTATAGGCACAACTAGTTTTAGCTTCTGAGTAACTCTTGATATGATGGTGGTTCCTAGTAAAACCCTCTCTAAACGGTAACAACAACAACATCTTTTTTTTATAAAAGCAACGACAGTTATGGTAGTTGTTTCAATCAAATTGACAACGATAACTTTCATCATTTTCTTTAACATTCGCCTTGAGGGAATTTTATGGATTTATTGTTTGGTTTTCCTAGGTTGATTTCTAAGTTTGTTGGGTTTTTTAGAATTTTATAGATTTGTTTCGATTTCAAGAGAACTAAGAAAGAATTTTATGGGTTTGTTAAAAGAATTTCATGAGTTTGTTGAAGAAATTTTCATGAGTTTACAGAGGAATTTTATGAGTTTATTGAAGAAATCATTTTAAGAAAGAAGAAGAAATTTAAAATTTTAGTTAACATGTTATTTTATATTTCAATTTCTAAAAACAAAAATGGGAGAAAAATTATCATTTAAAAAATAGAAAATTTTAACTGGTATCTTAGGTATTGCATGAGAGTTTTTTAGAGCGGAAAAGTATGAAATAGAATGAAATGGAAAGATATGAAATGTAATGTAATTACTTAAAATCTTTTTATTCCATTATTTACCCTCGATTTGAAAGTTAAGAAAAATAAGTATTTGGAAGTAAACGAATATAAACTTTTAACTTTCATTTACTCTTGTTTACATCCTAAAAAACTCATAAACTAAGTTAACTTATTTCATTCCTTAACTGTCTTTAACGACCATGCAAGTCCTTAAGTTAGTGGTAAGATGAGATCATCTAGGAATTGACGTTAGGGTCAAATCTTATCAATATAATTCTCCTTCCTCAATACTACAAAAAAAAAAAAATTGGTTTAGACGGATTAGTAAGTCATCATCTAAAAATAATTTTAATTGTTTAGTTAGATGTCATATAGGATGAGGCACAATTCATTTAAAATTTGACTACAATTGCAACGAAAAGTCAAAATTGAGATGCAATTATAAAACTTAAATACTTAAATATTTCGATTGAATTTTCTAGAATACTAGGCCTTAGAATTGTAATTAAAAATTTTGACATAATAGTTCAAGGTAAGTTTAGCCTTTTTTATTTAATAAATGTAAATTAATATGATATACTTAACATGATTAAACATGAATTATTAAATTTTTTAATATTATTATATTTAAAGTACTAAGTTTAATGGCAAGTGGAAAAATAAAAAGGTAATGAAATTAAATAATGAAATAGATTAGTTATACAAAACACTGAAATAATAAATAATTTTAATATTATTAAATTAAAAGTTTAGTATAGGTAGAAAATAAGAAAGTAATGAAATAGATGAGATAGTATATTGTAGGAAAGAAATGAAAATTCTCCAAACTATATTAAAGTAGATTTTGTTATATTCTTCTTTTCTTTCAAATAATCACATGTTAATAAAAGTTTATTTTCACATATTGGTATAGTTTATTTAGAATTTAGAGTTAATTTTTTTAAGAAATAATATGAATTTTTTCATTTATGAATTTTTACTCTACCTTAATTGGTGATAAGAAGATAATAAACATAATAATAATATATCAGGAAGTTCAAAAGTTTATTAATAAGTACATATCATTGGTTCAGTGTTAAAAAAATTTCAAATAAATATTAAAATAGTAAAACTATTTACATTCCGCTCATTGCTAATTATATTTTTATATTTAATATTTATTTAAGTGAAATAACATATTTTAATTATCCTTTAAAATAATAAGTATATTAATATTTAAATTTTAAGTTTCCTTTTCATGGCAAGGAATTGCAATTTATTTTTATTTCAATTATTTGTTTTATTATAAAATAACTAAATTTCATTTGATACTATTAGTATGTTATTTATCTCTCAGAAACTAACTTAATCATGAGACTGGGTTCACAAAGAAATATTTTTGACAACCATTTTCAACTTTCTTTTTTGATATGATCTTGGACTTGATGAACTAAGGAGAAAAGGAGAACCATCCCTAAATAGTTGATAAGGGAGTAAAACCGATGGATTTCAATCAAAGCTTATAGAGCAAAGTAACAATAAGAAAACAAGAAGAAGAAAAAGTAGAAAGAGCATTCCAACTCATTTCAATTTAAGCAAGACTTACTAACATGAAAATCAAGCAAGATTTACTAACATATAAAAGTTTCCAAAAGGTAGTCAAAGCTTAGCCAAGTGTTGTCTAACATCTACTACTTTAACTTTTCTTAATTTAAGCAAGATTTGCTAACATGTATCTTTATTTAAATCAAGCAAACATCTTATAACAATACTTGACCAAAATATTACAGACAAAGTCAATAAATTAAAAACTAAAAAATATACAAGAGAGATCAACAAAACCCAACACTTATTATTGTCCTTCAGCTGCTAACAGTAGCACTAACAATAGCTCCATCTTTAAAAGCAACTCCAGCTCTAATGCAACAGTAGCAGTAGTTCCAAACCTTTGTAAGCTACTCCTCTTGCTTCAACACTCCTCCTTGACACAAATGTTGGAGTGCATATCAAATTTTTCTCTAATTTCTTCAAATTTAGCCTTTAGTGAAGGTTTTGTAAGGATATCACTAAGTTGATCCTCAGATATGCAATGTCTGAGTTTAATTTTTCATTCTCTATCAACTTCCCCCAAGAAGTGATAATCTTGATGTGCTTGATTTTCCCATAAAAAATAGGATTCTTAGTCACTGTAACAATAAATTGATTATCATACAAAACCTCTACAACTTCATCTTCTTGATTTCCTAAATTAGCGAGAATCTTCTTGAATCACAAGGCTTAATTTATAGTAACTGCAGTTGTCATATACTTTGTCTTAGTTGTAGATTGAGTACCACATTTTGTTTCTTGTTGCTTCAACTCACCATACCAGAACCAATAGCGAAGTAATACCCTAAAGTGCTATTCATATCATTTTTTGATCCAACCTAGTCACTATCAGTGAAATCAAGTAACTTGGTATGACAAGAGCTCTTATACAATACTCCATAATCTGTTGTGCTTTTCACATACCTTAGGACCCTCCTTGCTGCAACAAAATGAACCTGACTTGGAAAGTGCATAAACCTGGAAAGCATGCTAGTTGCAAACATAATAGCAGGTCTATTGACTAACAAATAAAGTAGGCTTCCAATGAAACTTTTGTAAACACCAATATCCACCTTCTCAGCACCATCTTCCTTCTTTAATTTTCCTCCTTTTGCTGTCAATTTTGTAACAGGTTTGCAATTCAACATTGCAAACTTATCCAAGATCAATCGAACATACTTCTTTTGATGAATGAAGATGCCAAAATTGGTTTGTTGCACTTCAATTCCCAAGAAATAAGAAATAGGTCCCAATTCATTCATTTCAAACACTTTATTCATATCTTCCTTAAACTGAATCACCATCTTCTCATACTACTAGTAATAAATCATCAAAATAAAGAGACACCACTAAAATTTGCTTCTGAGATTGCTTGACATACAAAGTTGCTTCATTGCAATCCCTTTCAGACCTTAAACTCATCAAATGCATGTCAGTTCTATTATACCAGGTTCTAGGAGCCTACGTCATACCTTATAAAGCTTTCTTTAGCTAATAAACATGATTTTCAAACCCCACAATCTCAAACCCTTGAGGTTGATCGACATAAATCTCTTCCTCTAACTCTCCATTAAAGAATGTTGACTTAACATCTAACTAAAAAACACACCAACTGTTATGAGCTGTAATTAATAGTAATAATCTAATAGTGTCAAACCTAACAACTAGAGTAAATGTCTTTGTGAAATCAATTCCATGTTCTTGAGCATAACCGTTCATAACCAACCCTGTTTTATGTTTGTAGATTGAGCCATCTAGATTAAGCTTGAGCCCTGAAGACCCACTTTACACTAATTACATTTTTTTCCTTTTATCCTTGCCACTAACTACCAAGTGTTGTTCTTTTCAATCATCACTAGCTTCATCTTCATTGTTGCTTTCCATCTTGGGGCTCTAATTATGCCATATTGCACCAATCATAGATGTCTTAAAGAGTTGTGTTATCTCTCATAGCAAACTCATCATCTGATCTGATTCATCATCACTAACATCCTGTTCCTAGGGTAAAATACTCTCAATTGAATTCTTGTTGACAACAACACCATTTTCCCAATCCCAAAAAGCATCCTCATTAACCTTGACACTTTTTGGAATAATAATCTTTTAGTCTTCACCTCTAATAGTCTATAAGCTTTAGAGTTATTGTTGTACCCCATCATCACTCCAATCTTCTTAATTTTCACCTCCAACACTCTATAAGCTTTAGAGTTGTTATTGTATCCCATCATCATTCCAACCTTATCTTTGTGACTCAACTTATCTCTTTTGCATTAGGCACATGAACATAACATAGTATCCAAACACTCTAGTCATAGTAGGCTTAAGACTAATCCAAGCTTCAAATGGTGTCTTCCCTTCAATAGCCTTGGTAGGCAATTTGTTAAGCAGATACACAATTGTGTTAGTAGCTTTAGCCTAATATTCTTTTGATACTCCTTTTTCAAACATCAAACATCTAGTCATGTTCATAATAGAATTGTTTTTCCTTTCATTAACTCCATTTTATTGAGGACTATAAGCTATTATAAGTTGGTGATGAATCCCAAACTTTTGCAAATAACTCTCAAATTGATGAAAGGTATACTCAGTTCCACTATCTAATCTAAGCGTTTTAATTTGCTTAGGGTAAAAATTTTCAGCTACAACCTTGAACTTGATAAAGGAATCTAACCCCTTAGTTTTTTTTATTTAAGAAAAAACCTAATAAAACTTACTAAATTCATTAATAGAGATCAAGAAATATCTACTGCTAGATAATGAGGGATTAGGCATAGGACCACACACATCAGTGTACACTAGTTAGAGCTTCTCACTTGCTCTATATGCTTAATCAACTGGGAAATGAAGTTTAGTTTGTTTTCCAAAATTGACATACTCCACACACTTCATTTGGATCACTAATAGTAGGTAAATCAAAAACTAAATTCTTCTTTTACAAATCAATAATTGAAGCATAATTAAAGTGTCCTAGCCTTTTATGCCAAAGAGTATATTCACTTATACTATTGATGCAGGTATTAATTTCAATTTTCCCATCCAATCAAGAAATTCTTCTTAGACATGTTGGTTGAGAGCAAACAATTACTAGCAGAATCATAAATTTCACACCTTTTCTTTCTAAAAATAGAGAATAATCATTCTCCACCAATTAACTCACACTCAGCAAGTTATGACTAATTTAAGGCACAAATAGGACATTAGTGATTATCTTTATACTTGAGAGTGTACTTACTGTGATAGCTCATTTCCCTATCACTTCCAGTAAATTAATATCACTAGTTTTCACCTTAGAAGAATAGCTTTTATCGAGGGTTGTGAAGTTTTTCAAATCATTTGACATGCAATGTGCAACCACTGTCAACTCACCAAGTAGAGGAGTGGTTATTAGCAGCATTGCATTCTTTATGAACCAATGTCATAAAAAGCTTTTCTTCTTGAGGTTTAGGATTTTCAGCAACCTGAGCTTGTTGAGGTTAAGGTTGTTGTTGTTGCACTACTTTGCACATTCTTTCAGCATGTCCAAATTGCTTGCATGACCTACATTACACACCAAGTTTATATTAATAACAGTTTTCAGTATGAGTCCTTTTGTTGCAGTAAGGACAAAGAGGATACTTAGCCTTTTTTCCCTTATATTTACCGTCACCAATTTGCTTATTATCCTTGTCTTTCTTATCATTAGGTTACTTATTATTGCTTGCACCTGAATGAACCTTCTTTTGGTTTACAAACAAGACATTTCCAATTTTTTCTTTTCTTCCTCCCTAAATGTCTTTCTCTACTCAATAACTGGCAAAGCATTGGCAAGCTTAGTGAGAATGAGTTGTGCCAAGTCCCAAAAGTCTTCAAGGGAAGAGATTTTGGCTTCAAATCTCTTTGAAAGAGTCATCATAATCCTTCCAATAATTCTCTTATCATGAAGGTCTTCTTTAAGCAACCTAATATGATTAACAACCTTTATAACCTTGCAACATACACTTTTTATGGTCTTTGAATCCTTCATTCTCAGTAACTCAAACTCCTTCCTTAAGTTGAACACATGCATCTGCTTTGTCTTTTCACTTCCTTGCAACTCATCCTATAGTTTATCCTAAGCTTGTTTTGTTATGTCACAGGCCATAATTCTAGTGAAGGTCACCTTATTCATAACTATGTGAAAGCAAAATACTATCTTGTATCTTTTGGTAACTTTCTTTAAATAATGTTTAATCTGATTTAAAGTTAGATTTTCAGGGAAAGGATTTAGTTATTTCCTCGTCTCTATAAATTCCTAAAGATCAAATGCACTCAAGTAAGCTTTCATTTTGATAGCCCAAATATGGTAATTTTGAGTAGTAAAGGTTAGGGGAGTTACTCTAGAAAATGTTTAGGAAGCCATGATTGAGATTTGGTAGGGTTATCTCACTAGTTTTCTCTCTTTGCAAGTTGATATTCACATCTTTCTCATGTTAATTTTATCTTCTTCCACAAGTTTCTAAGATCAATTTAGCTTTAATACCATTTGATGGATTTCAATCAAAGCTTATAGAGCAAAATAACAATGAGAAAACAAGAGGAAGAAAATGTGGGAAAAGCATTCTAGCTCATTTCAATTACTTGTATCATAATTGTTTACAAAAGGTAGTCAAAGCATGGCCTAACAACAACTATTTTAACTTCTCCTTAATTTAAGCAAGATTTACTAACATGTATCTTTCCTAAAATTAAGCAAAAATCTTACCACCATACTTGACTGAAATATTACAAACAAAGTTAACAAATTAAAGACTGAAAAATATATAAGAGAGATCAACAACATCCAGCATTTGCTATCATTCTTCAGTTGTAATAATAGCACCAGTATCTTCAAAAACAACTCTAGCTCCAATGCAATAGTAGCAGCAGCTCCAGACCTTAGCAAATTGCTCATTTTGCTTCAACAAAAATTGTAGTATGAACTATTATAAGAACTACCCGAGCTATTGGTGGTATAAAAGTCTTGATACTTACCTCGACCTTTTCATCTTTTGAATGGCCTTACCCCTTATTATGTCACTTTCTATATAGCTTATGAAAGTAAACTTTGAGATTATCATCCAAACGTATGTATTTATGACTATTGCCTATAATCTCATAAAAGGACCTAAAAGGATCAATACTTAAGGAATGAAACAAGGTTTGATTCTTATAGTTATAGATTATGGAATATATAATAACTTAATGGTTTAAGTTCTTGATTCCCATAACAATAGCATTAAACTTGATAAATTACTGGTGTATGGATTCCCCTTCTCCATAAATCATCTCTTCCAACATAAATGATATTTTAACTTAAGGAATAACAGAGAAACTATGGACAAATCCATGAGCCAGGCCTTAGTACTTTTATTGAGCCATTCATTTTAGGATAAAAGAAAAAATTTTACATAGTAAGGCATCCAAACGAGTGTACAACTCCAGTTTAGAATGAAACTTGTAAAGATACTATGGGTCAAATGAATCGTCATAATTGTCGATGTTAGGCAACTTGAATTTTTCAGGCATTAGCTCAACCTTTATTATTCAAGATAAAGGATTATGGTTATGAAGATGATAATCCAAAGTAAAATCTTTACTACCTTATATATTATTAATAGTTTTCATGATCTTTTTCTAAAGCACCTAGTCATTAAAGAAAAAATTTTGAAATTGGTAATTTGGCCAGTAAAGGTCGCTACCTAAATTCATTAGTTGCTTTTATAATGACCTTGTGTAAAGCCATAAGTAGAGCCCTAGCTTAAGCATTTTGAATGTGGACTTGTGTCTAATATGATTGAACTGGTGATAAAGGTAGCGTTATCTACGAGTGATACGAACGAGGTTGATTTTTGGATCCTGATTCATATGTAGCACAAGTCTCATACTTTAATTCAAAGATCAAAACAAGATAAACTCTTAAATCCCAATTAGACCTCTAGAAAACTTGTTTCTAGCAACCTGAATTATAAAGATTCAAGAGGTGTTAATCTCAACCTTAAATTAACTAAGTAATTTAAGACCTGATTAAACGAATTTGTGAAATTATTAAGAACTCACTTAATAATCTCACTAAGTCCTATAAAGAACTCAAAAAGAGAATTAACTCTCATAAGCAATTTTGATAAAAGAAATATTCTTCAATTTTTTCATTCCTTCATTGGTTAACAAAAAGGGTTATTTATAGCCTTTACAAAGTTGCTAGAAAACCCTAAGAATCACTTCCTTATTAGTCTTTACAATCTGCCTAATCTATTTAGAAAAAAAGACTTTTAAACTAAATAGGAAAAAGACTCTCTTAAACTAAATAAGAAAAAAAATAAATAAAAGATACAAGATATTTTCCTAATTATAAAATAAGTTCTTATATAAGAAAATATCATAAGTTCCTAATTAGAAAAGGAAGAGAATGATATGTTAAGATCTTGTCAATCTTGGAAAGATATTTTGACTTGACTTTTCTTCCATATGTGTCTCCCCTTTATTAGTTCCTGTTTAGGACTTTTATTCTTCCACCAAAGATACTTGAAATATTCTTGAAAGTTTCTTAGAATATTCTAGAATCTTTTGGAGTCTTCTAGAATCTTCTAAACATTTTTGTGCAAATTTTTTCCATTTGTAGAGTTAGACTTCTTGATTTCATTTTGAGGTTCCATACATGAATGAAGCATAGAAATGACCATTTTGCCCTTGTGAAGAAGATTGTCTGAATAAGGCAACTCTAAATAAGGCAAGTTCAAATATGGCAGCTCCAAATATGGTAAGTCCAAATAAGACAAGTTCAAATATGACAATTCCAAATATGGCAGCTCCAAATATGACAAGTCCAAATAAGGTAATTTCAAATATGGCAGTTTCTAAATATGGCAGGTTTGAAGTTTTGTGATGTCTTCCTCCTTTTGAAGGAGAACTCATTGCTAGTCTATTTCATTCTTTGTAACCTTGATCTTGTCGCTAACTTAGTTCGTATCAACTAGGAATTTTTAAAGGAAGAGTGGAGGGCTTACCTGACGTCTTTTAATGCCATGGTGAATTCATGATAGGTAGCACAAAGACCTTGAATGGATGACACAACACTGTGCAAGTTAAATCCTTACATAAAAAATTCTACTGGAGGTGGTTGTGTTTCTCTTTAAAAATAAAGCTTGATATCATGAGTGACAGTACTAGTATAAGCCAATGGTGGGGGGTCAATAGTGAAACCATGTATCTCATTATCATCGTTAGCATTATCAAGGTTAAGATTAAGATCTATAACTAACAAATGTCAAGCACTACCAGGGATCCACGTTTACCACACTAATAATGAACTAGAAGCTTCAACTATGTTTAGTTAAGACCTACAAGATATTGAAAAAGATAAGAGAGGAGTTTAGCTTGTGTTGGATGTTTATTCTAATGTTTAAGTTAGATAGAAGCTAGGGTATTGTGGTAGTATTACAGTGATAATATATGATTAGTATACCTAATATGAGCTCCTTATATAAAAGTGTTAGGCAGTTTCTATCTCCTACTAGGAATAGGACTAAATGCACAATTTAGGAATGAACCATTAGACTAACTTGTAAGATTATTCTATTTATTTAAGAATATTCATAGTGAGTATAGCCACATGTGCTTATGGGCTAGATGGGTCAAGTCATCCAATCTCAAGAGCAGATAGCTCATGTCAATCAAACCATAGTTTACGATAAGTGAATTAGACCTAGCCTATTTTAGTTATGTGACATAGCATACAACATTTACAATAATAATTAGTTACTTAAAAGTAATTAACATTCAAATTCAAAGATTTAAAGCAAAAAATATTATTGAATGAATATTGAAATTAATTTTATAAAAGTTAACATAGGCATTAAAAAGCCTAAAACAAATGGAAAAATAAAATTTTAATCCAAATAGAAAAGAAAACTAAAATTTAAAAATTTTTAGAAATAAAAAGTAACCCATTGAAATTTAAAATAAATGATTTTTTTTTTTTTTGCAAGAAACATAATCCTAATTGAATAAGTTAAATTGACTCCGCTATGGTACATATAAATCAATATATTTTGATATATTATAAACCTTATAACTCAGTTAGAATCTCGATTTTTAATTCCTGTCGTAAAATTCTAAAAGATCTACTTTCATTTAGATTTGTGATATTTCAATCGAAAAATTATGTACTTGCCTCTTCCATATCAATATTAACTATGAAACCAGCACAAAAATAAAAGGTGATATGTGGTCAGTGTGCAACTGATGGTTTTGGCTGAATGAAGTGAAGTTCTTTGAATAAATACTCCATTCATATAAAGTTCAATTATCATGCAAAAATTCAGGTATCACAATCCCATTCCAAAACGCACTTAAGTTTAATTATTGGAATTTGCATAGAAGAAAAACCATAACGAGACGTGCTTTTAGAATAAATACTTAAACTTTGTTTATTAGAAACGGCAATGTCAGGATGCTTGAAAAACTAATATTGTAACAAACCAATAGCACTTATATCTTCAGCTGTAACTCTTATCACACTACCATCATAAAGAATTAGGGTTGTGGTGGATATATTGGGTGAACATATAACTTGTTGAACCTACAATTTGTTGGACCTACAAAAGCACAGAAAGATTAATATGAAAGATTTATCAAACACTATTGCACAAAATTTAAGTGATTCACTTTTTTTTTAATGAATTATAATATAGAAATTACATCTACATATATTTTCTAATATAATAAATCATATGCCATGTTTTGGTTACTTAAAATATTCAAAACATATGTTTTCAGTCTCTATATATTTTTCTCGTCTTCTCTCAAATGAGAGATTTGGGTCCAAATCCTCATTCCATGGCCAAACCTAACATATATTAATTGTGCGCCCTCACTTATAAAGAACTATATTTGTTTGCTAACTCAAAGATCCTTATTACAAAGTCTTCATTTAATAGAGATTTTAATTCTAATTAAATAGAACTTATAGTCTAATTAAAATTTTGAAATATAATCTCAAATACAATTTTGGCATTTGATATTAATTTGATTATCAATGAAGTATTAGAATCATCGAAATAACAATTCGATTGTTAAATATCTGCTTTATAATATAGAAATTAAAAGATTGAAATGGTAACAACTTTTATTTTCTATTAATATCTATGATGGAAAAAATAAAGTATTTTTAAAGTATCTCAAAAAAATAAAATAAATTAGTTTGAAAAATATTAGTGGTACTTCTTATTGAAGAGACTAACAATGTAACTCTATAAAGGTTCAACAAGCTGCTTAGTCAAGTATTAATTTTCATTTGGACTGACCAATTCAGAATTTTGCCAAGGATTAATTAAACCATAGAGAAATTTTTGTCATTCAACCGAATCTATCCCTTGATTCTTCTTCTATGAGCATAGGACTCTAATTCTATGCTAAAAATCATTGATCATATCGTGGCCGATGATCCTTAGGTGAAAAACTTGGATCTGGCTTTACCCTGTTTGTTCAGTATCATGATGTAACTGCTGATTTTTATTTTTTTTTTCCATTTCTCTATTATTTTTATTTTCTTCCATAATGAAATTTGGTTTGTTATCATTATGTATTTTTATTTTTTAAAAAACCAAAAGTCTGTTTAATTTGGCTATTAATTATAATTAATAGCTTATAGCTGTTGGCTAAAATTTTTTTTCCAACTGTTGTTGAAATAAATAGGATACTAATAAAGAAGATAATAATTAATTAATTATATATATAACAAATAAGATATCACCTGACAGTTTACTTATTTATTTTATTTATCAAACGGACTGGCTTGATTATTAGGGATAGAAAAGGTATCATCTAGCTTTAATAGTTAAATCAAACATTTCCAAAAACTGCAGATATTTTTTTTTCTAAATATATTTATATCTTAATAACTATTTTTTTTTTTCAAGATATTCTTTTTTTTTTCATTTATTAATAAATTAGTATGGGAAAGTGGGTGGCAACTGCAATTTGGTGATAACAGAATAATGGGTGGTAGTTTGCCAATGACAAGATTAGCGATAATAATTTGATAATAATCGTAAAGTGATGATTATGGTAGAGACAATGATAATAGAATAATATTTATAATAACAAGTAAAGATAATGATAATTAAGTATAGTGATAATAACAATTATAGAATAGCGATACACCTAAAAATTTGATTTGATTGATTGCATATATGATTAAAGACTTATGAGTCTTGGTTCGACTCTTTCCACATCAGTATGACGAAAAAAAATAAAATGATAATAATCAGATAGTACTTAATGACAATCAAGTATCAACAAAGTACCAATATTGTAAATTGGTATCTGTTGGAAAAAAAAATTGTAATTTGATAGTATCCACGGTAATAGTTACACTGTTGATATAGCAAAAGTGATGGCAGTGGTGATGGTAATTTTCTTTGAAAAAAATATAAAGTAAAATTAATATATTATTATTGTTTTGTCTTAAAGATTTTGAATTAAATCATTTTGAAAAATGTTGGACATATATATGTGTAAAATAAATGTTTTTAGAGCATTTTCAACTCACTCCAAATTTGGTGTGGATTGATACAATTCACTCTAATCCAATTACATTTGCCGTTGGATTTTAGAATAATGAATAATGTTGTATCAAATATGGCGCAACATTGTTCATTGTGCCATTCCACTTTTTTTTAAAAAAAAAAATTATATATATAAGTTACAATTTAGTTCAAATATAATATTCAATTTAATCCACATTTAAATTCTTTTTAAAACTTTTTAATAATTTAACACAAAAATTCATTAAATTTGTAAAATTAAATAACTTACAAATAATATAAAACAAAAAAAATAAATATAGTATATTAGGCTAAGCATAGAAATAAAATAATTTATTAAATATATTAATATATTAAATATTTATTAAAAAATTAATATATGAGTGTACAATGATAAATATGAAATAAATATGAGTGTAATGTGTAAAATGTATAAATGATATAATATTAATAAAAAGAAATATGTGAAAAATATTCTTTTTGAAGTTACAAATAAAGTTATAGGTTAAAGTAAATTTACTATAAAAACTATATTTTAAAATAAATTTAACTGTATTTTAGCGTTAACATTGGAGATGTGCCCTCATTTAAGTACTTGAGATGAAGAAAGGAAATTCAAATATACAATTTTTATTTTTATTTTTATTTTATTAAGCATTAAAGAAAGGCCGATTGAATTGGGTAGCTAGCTCATGTGGTGGAGCTCTCACTTTCCAGACGAGAAGCACAAGGTTCGATTACCCCCACCGCCATCTTTTTGTCACAAAATAAATCGAAGTTTCGTGGGCTTCCTAAGCCCAAGATTTGGATTTCTTTATGCACAATCAAAGAACCATATTTCATTCATGGGCTGCCTATGCCCAAGATTTTCATTTCTTTATACTTCATAAAAGGCCCATAATTCATCATCCTCTCATTTTGCAATCTGTTGCTCAAGGCTTATTTTACCCAAAGCCTTTAAATCATCAATTCCATAGTCCCTTAGCACTACAAAAAAAAAAAAAACTCATTACCCATCAAGTTAAGTTAACCCTCCTCTCTTTTACATAATTTTCATCTATAAAAAATAAAAGAAAAGAAAGAAAGAAAGAAACATCACTAAATGTGATTGAAACTTAAGATCTAAGAATGTGCTTCTCCATTGTTAAATAAAATATGATACATTCATTGTGTGTTAATTGAATATAAAAAGAAAACAAGTAGAAGAAACTTGAGATCAAAGCATTTGCTCAACAAATTATTCAGAGTTTTTTTTTAAAAAAAAAAAAAAGATAAAAAAAAGTAAATAGCTGTACTTCAATAGCTATCACAATTGGACCAATATTATGTCTCCCAACATTAAAGTCCATTGTTAAGAGAAGCTTACTAATTAATATTACTTCAACATGCATTCATTGAACTCACAACTCTCATCTATTACTTGCAATATATTATAAGTATTTAACGTTTTAATCATGTTTAGTTATTTTAGATAAATTATATTTTGTCAGCAATCTATAGAAAATGGAGGGAAAAAAAATATTAATCACAAAAAATGTGTTTGCTGTTCATTTGTTCAATTCAATTATAGACTTTGTACTAATATTTTTATTCAAGCATTGGAAATTTGGAATTGTATCATATAAAAAAAAACTCGATAGAAATATTAATAACTACAAAAGCAAAAAAAAAAAAAAGAGCTAGTTTATGGTTTCGTTTAATATTAATGCACTCACTTCTATAACAATAATTTATAAGAAATTGCAATTCTTACAAAATACTAGCATGTTTTGGAAAATTATTTTTTGAGTCTATAATATTTGATTTATATAATTTTTTTTAAATACATCAATGTCATATTTAATTCATTTACTAATTCTCGAATAAGTGTATTATAAACTATTTTTTTATTTTTTATTAATTAATATGAATAATTTTATTATGTTAAATAAATTCATTTAAAAATTAATTTTAAATAAATCTTTCTGACTTTTTAAATTCCATTTATAAACTTTCCTTTTCACTAAATTACTTTTTCCATATTGAGAAAATTGAATAATTTTTAACTTTATAAGTTTTTATAATTAGATACTACAAATTTTTATATTTTTTAAAAAATGAAAATTTTATTAGGTTATAATGAATTATTTTT
Source organism: Omphalea diandra (assembly GCA_949677035.1). Taxonomy (NCBI): domain Eukaryota; kingdom Viridiplantae; phylum Streptophyta; class Magnoliopsida; order Malpighiales; family Euphorbiaceae; genus Omphalea; species Omphalea diandra. Next base: position 3,787 of record CATIWR010315568.1, on the reverse strand, counting down.
TGAATTAAATATATTTATAAGTTGCGGTAGCAAAAAAAAAAAAAAAAAAGAATTGGCAGAGGGAAGGTATACGACGCAAAGAAGTGGCAGTAATAAATAAAGAAGAAAAGAAAGGGGGAAAATAAGATATTAAGACATGATTATTGTGTTAATTAATAGTATTATGATGTCGGGGGAAGAGACTTGCACGTGCGCCACCGAAAACGAAATCACCGAGGAGATTTTTAAATGCTACAGATGCTGTGCACGTGCCTTCCAGTCAAAGGTCAAAATCACTCATTTCCTTTTGTTTTTTTTTTTCCCTTTTATTTAATCAAAAGATATAAAGATTTTTATTATTAGAATCCATTCTATTATATGGATCTTTCTTCAACGTCATCACCATTTCCCCCTTCTTTATTAGTTTTTTTTTTTCCCTTTTTTTATCCCCTTTATTATATACTTCATGATGTTAGACCTAACTTGATTATTTGTAATCTTATTTTCAGTTATTAAGGTCATAAGTTAAAAGTTTTTATATTCAACTCATTGGATTTATGTATTTTTTGTTACACCTAATTCAATTTTACACCTAAATCAAATTCTGATTTTTTTTTTCTGAATCTAAAAATTTTAAAATAGTTCATCAATTCAATAAAAATTGTGATTATACGCATCGATTCCTTAAAATGAAAAAATATTATCAATTTTCAGATAATGACAAATTAATAGTTAAAAGTGAATAAAAACGAACGGAATTGATGAAAATTATTCAAATACTAAAGAATTAAAAAAAATAGAGATTGAATTGTATGGAAAAGTATGAATAGAACTAAATACTTAATCTTCATTTAAATGAATATTTAAGAAAAATATTTTTTGAACGAAAATGATATATAATTGGGTTTGTTGTATTTAAATGTTAAAGGGGATAAATTACTATAGTTAAGATTGAGTGATTGAATCATTGGTCAAAATAATGAAGTGTTTGCGTAGTTTAGTGAATTGGTGGGTCATATATAAGTTAAAAGTGAGGTCAAACTCTTTTATTATAAAATATATTCTTTATATATATATATATATATATATATATATATATATATATATAAAAGGATCCCACTTTGTCATTATGTAAATCTGCCTCTTCATGCATAACACATAAATATTTTTTTTTACTTATGGGTTAACAACTTTTTAGATTTTGATGAATATATTTTTAAATCAATATAAATATATTTATTTATGTTAAATTTTATAAATTATGAAATTTATATTTAGAAAATCACTTAATAGATTGAAATTTAAAATAATATAATATAATATAATCTTTTAATGGTCGAGTCAATAATCAACATCTATTAAATTACTTTAATTATAAAAAACAATTACATATATTAAATAGTTTTTATTAATATATTCAATTAATTTATAGATTCTCTATCATGGGTAAAAATAATAAATTAAATAAACTAATATATTTTTAATTTTTTAAAATAATAAATAAATTAATAATATATTTTTAATTTAATTTTTTAAAATAATAAATAAATTGAAAATTTCTAAAATAACAGATAAAAAGTAAATAGAATATTTTGTTAATAATAATTTTAGAATGAGCTTATTATAAAATGTAGGGAATGTATCTCATGAAATTGTGCACTATAAGGAGAAAAAAATAAAAAAAAATGAGAATATATAATAATATACTGTATGCATTCATACGATTATTGATAAGGACGGCATTTATTTATGTAAATATAATGTGTAAGCAACTTAGGATTCATATGATGAATTCCATCTGCATGGGATATGAAGACTGTTACCACGTGTGATGTCATATGCCGTTAAAGAAGCAGACCATCAAGTCTGCAAAGTTGCGCCTTCATCGCAGCCAAAGGATAGGCATTCATAATTAACAAATATTTACTTAGTTACTTGGAAATAATTATTTTTTAGATGATAAACAATCACAATCAAGTAACTAGATTGTGGGAGGTGACCTGAAGATTGGATTAGATTGAGACGAGATGTACTAGAGGTTTAAATTATATTTTTTTTGCTGAATTTAGAATCATATTTTCTTTGGATAGATTTGAATAAAATTAAAAAAAAATATTAGTTTTATGATTTTTCTTTTGTTGGAATTTAGATCTACGAAAGATTATAAAAACATTATTCATGACTTAAAGAGGTTGTGTGTAAATAATGAAATTTAAATTTATATATTCAATGAATTTCAAAACTTATGGATATAAGAGGGGACATTAAATTTAAATTTCACGTATATAAAAATTATTTTTCAATACTAAAAAACCCACATAAATAAAAATATTTAAAACCCACATCAATTATGTTTTTCCACTGGATATTATTTTGGTCCTGAGTTTAACCATGTGTAAAGAATATTCCTTTTATTAGGAACAAAATTATAAAAAATGAAAGTAAATAATAAGAAAAGATTTCATATCGCTGTTTATTTTAAAATTTTAAAAATAAATACTAAAAATAGTTTTAAGAATATTATCTTTCTATTTTGTCATATTTATTAAGCATTATTCTAAAAATAGAAAATTAAAAACAGAAATTTTGATTTTTAAAAATATTATTTTAAAAAATATTTAAAGGGCCAAAATTATCATATTATTATAGCATTGAAAGATACTTTATGAGGTGTGTATGTAGTTTACTATCAAACTTGGGATATAATTAATAATTATTGAATTGGACATTATACTATATCTAACTCTATATATGGATTTAAATTTTAAGTTGTAATATTTTATTCCAAACAATTATTGCATCATATATTAGTGAAGCTTTGTTAACCAAATGAAATGATGATGAGTGAGAGCAACCAAAATTATAAATTAAAAAAATAATAATCCTGCTTTTGCAGAGGAACAGACAAACAAGTTCTTTGAACCAAAAGAGAGAAAAATTGGCAGGATGGAGGAATCCCAGTTGATTGATCTACTCAACATCATTATCATCAAGTGGTCAAAAACTACAGAATCTGATACACGTGTCAAATGGGTAGCCAACACAATGGAGGCCATGTCCCCACACAAAATCAGATCAAATGGGACCAACCCATATACAAAACGTCAAAAGGACAAAGGAGGAAGAAAATATGTAATGTTCGTCCCTCTTCTTGCCTTTACGCGGCAGCGTCTGACTTCACCTAATTAAGGCACCGAATTCTCCCCAAATAACACACCCCTAAGTCTGTGTGTGAGCATAATATATATATATATATATATATATATATATATGCTTTTTCTTAGAAAATAATATTTTTATTATTATTGGATGGCAAAGAGGATGTATATTCCTGACGATTACAAGCAAAGGAAATATTTTCTGAATTGCTTAAAGATTGTCCAATTATTTTATATTATATATTCATTTTACGTGTATTCATATTTAAATATGAGATTTTCACAACACTCTTAAGAAAACTATTGCAAATAGGTATCAGTGGAAAGTTGGTTGTTTACATCAAAACCAAGCCATCATTTGTTTTTCTGTTTCTTTGGTAGTTACAGTGATTAGTAGAAAGCAGACAAGCAGGCTTGTTTAGAACAGATGAGCATCCAATTTTATCTTTATTAGTGAAGTCCAGTATGGTTTGTGATGATGTGAAATTCTAAGTACGTTTTCGGCTGAGTATTGCATAGAAGAGAGATGTGATAATTTATTTTTTTTAAATTCAGTTTAAATCGAGTCTAAGTTATTATTAAATCGAATCAATTCAATTTGATTTAATTTATAAATTTTATTCTAATCAATTTAAATTTATATTTTTAAA
>CATIWR010315551.1:0-19269 GCA_949677035.1 Omphalea diandra | reverse complement strand
AAGCTTGACTTTTGTTTTGTAAAAGCATCATATGGGTTTAGAAAGGGTAAGCTGGTCTCTTGTATTTTTCTTTCATCAGGGATGTAAGAAAGTTCATATAGGTAATCTATTTTTGAAGAGTTGGATCTTTTGAAATTTACAAGAGGAGGAACAGTAACTGTTAAAGGTACGGTTCTGAAAGAAGGAGAAGATTCTATTGGTTGAGAAGTGGAAGAGGAAGAAGGAGTAAGCTGGTCAGGATTAAAGTTTGCCATAATGAGAAAGTTTACCTCTGATTACACAAGAAGGAAATTGTTCATAGTTCAAGCCTAAACATTTTAGATCCTAGTTACTAAACCAAAGCATGAAATAATTGGGGAATATGGTCCACGTTATTTTTTGACAGAACAAAAAGTGCAGGTAAGAAGAAACCACAAAAGTAAAAGATCTGCTCCAAGTTGAACATAGAAGGTGGAAAACAGTAGTTACTCACAACCACAGAACTTAGACAGTAAAGAAGTTGAAACGCATGTGGGTAGTCACAAGATGACAGCAAAAATTTTGGAGAAGCATTCTTGCAGATCCCCTCCTCCTCCCCCTGGCCCCCACGCCCAATATTTCATTTATTGCAGTATCCAGAGGCACAAATGTACATAGCCTCCCTCTCATTCCAAGAAGGCTGTGTTTGTGGTTACACAAAATCTATAGGAACGATGGAGCAGACCTAGAGTTGCACCAAAGCTCATCCTTAACCCACTCCGCTATTAGAGAATAAAAACAAATGTATATCAACAAGGAAAAGAAAAGACTTAAATGCAACCAAATTGTCAACCATGGTATACACAACAAGAAATTAGCAGATGCTTAACAGATGTCTACAAATAGCAGCTCCCAAATTTTTAAACGAAAACTAAAAAGAAACCAAGAAAAAAAAAACATTTACTTCAGTAACAACACAAAACAAGTCACAACACAAAAGCACCGTATATCATACATAAACCGGCCACAAAACAGTTGACAGATATATATTTATATACCTGATCCTTGGAATCATTACGCTTCGCTCTGTTGATAACAAGATCCTCCCTTTTCATGTTCTCACCGTATCTCGAAATGAACTGCTCCTTTGTCATGTTAATCTCTGCGTCAGTAACCAAATAACCCCTATCCTTGAGCATCTGCATCACTGTCTTTCGGATTCTGAAAAGCCTCTTAATTTCTTCCTCTGATAGAGTCATTTTTCCACTAAGAATATTTAAAAGAAGGCCGAACTGTTAATTAAGTATTTTTGGACAAGCAAAGCAGACAATAATTTATATAAGCATAACCACAGAAACTAGTTTCAATAGTAGTGAGCTTCAACCGGTCAATTGATCGAACATCTTTAGAGTATATGGAAAGCAAGTTAACAGCAGATTACTCTTAACGGAAATCACAACTTAAAAAGAAGCAAAACCTAAGAATTAAAGCGGAGATATAAAGTTGGGAAGACCTGAATAAAAACCTAGTTGGGAGTTTTGGAATGTGTTGCCACAGGCGAGGATAGAAGAAGTGCCGATTTCTCTATGGTATTATTTCATTTTTTTTTTATTTTAAAGAGCAACTAGGTATGTCGTTTTTATATTGGGGGGCGTCATCTCTAACTTTTTTATAAGCGTTTATCCTGAAAGAAGGTAAAATAAGTGAAAAAAAAAATTAAAAATTATAATTTTAAAAAATATTTTTTATTTTTTTATGTTTTTAAATAAAAAGAATTATGATTAATTTATATTTTTATATTTGATGTTTTAATATTGAATGAGGAAAATAAATTTGATACTTCAATATTGAATGAGGAAAATAAATTTTTTTATTTTTTATTTTTTATTCAAATATAAAGAAAAAAATAAAATAAATTTTATTTTTTATTTAAATATAAATAAAAAATAAAATTTTAATTTTTTTCTTTATTTTCTTTCATTCCTACCTATGCAATTTCTCAAATATAGGATTAGACTTCTTCAGAGTTTGCTTTACAACTTTGATGAAACAATCCGCAGTAATTTAACCAAATGATAGCTCTTATCTTTTTTGCATCACAATTACCCAAACGCATCTGCATCACATGTACCCAAACGACAGCAGGATGTTGCCAGTATTTTTTAAAAATTTTTATTTAAAAAGAATAAATTTAGCATTTTAATTTTATTTTTATTCATATTTTTTCTTATATAAAAAATCAAAGTAAGAATTGATATAATCATAAAATTAAATATAATAAATATAATTGAATTAGCGGGCTTTTCCATTATTTAAATATGATCTAGTGATTCATTACTTTATTTTCATAAAAATATTATGGCCGCATTTGGTTGTTGAATTCTAAAGGAAAATAACTTTAGAATATTGAATTTTAATGTTATACTGCTTGAAAAACTACAATCTTGAAATTATGAATTTCACCCTTACTTTCTTATCTACATGAAAAAATATTTTTTCATTTAGTTATTGAAAATTACATACTTATGTATTGATAAATATACCCTCATTTAATGTAATATATAGACGTATATAACTTCATATATATTTTTTATTTATTAAACTAAAATTTATATATTTATTTGGACTAAAGGTTATTTTGGCCCTCAAACTATTTTCACGTCTAATAAGGGTCAATTTTAACCTCATGTCCTATTAAAGCCATATTAGTCATAAATCGTAGACAATAAACCGTATTTTGACCTATTGCCATAGTGTGAACTACAAATGCCAAGAAAGAGCGTGAAAACCCAAAAATGTCAATTAAGGACATTTTTTCATTAAAAAAAATTCCAAAATGTCATTCTTGTATATGAAGTTCAACAAATCTCAACAAAATGCATAGTGCCTTATACATGATAAATGAGATTGGTAGTGTAATTTTTTATTCATAACAAGGTGCATTGCATGCGGTTGGTAAGGCAAAGTCAACTTGGTACGAGTTAAATTTGGTAAGTTTTTCTTTATATATATTAGCTTTGTCACTATGGTTTGAGGGGTTTAGCTAAAACTGAACCTCATTATACAGTTAATGGGAGGTAGATGAATTGGCATTACATGCAAATACAAAGATAAAAAGGGTATTTGCAAATACCTAGGTGTATAGGGATTGGGGTAATGTAGTGGTCCATGATTAAAACATGATGAAATGGTCCCAACATATAATTTTTATATAATTTTTAATTATTTATAAATAAATAATATTGGTGGTGTTTGTTATTGAAAATTGCATATTGCATTACTATATTATGGGTGAAAGAGGTGTAAATATAAGGATATTTCATGGGGGTTCCTTTGTTAGGTATCCTGTTTTGAGGTTTTTAGGAAGTGGAATGGAAGTTTTTGAAATTTGTGACGTAGATAGGCTCCATTGTGCAAGAATTATAAAGCTGATTGGTCAAAATGGACATATTGGCAAGTATCAAATATATTAGTTGCCTAATGGGAAAAGAATGAAAGATGAAACTCTTAAGGTGGTATTTTATGATAAAATTGTCTATGAGATTATGAAGGTCATTGAGGAAGGTGATAATGTTGACTTATATAAAGAACATAGTTTAGATAATCTAGAAGAGATTTGGCCAGTATTAATGTTAAGGGATGGAGCAAGAATGGGGAGTCAGGTAAGGAAGGAGCTGAAAATGACAATGCACCGAATAAGACTGCTATGAACATTGCTATGGAGACTAAGGATGAGTATGTTAAAATTGAAATAGATGTGGAATGTCACTCTGATATAAGTGATGAAGACTTAACACAAGCTAGGAAAAATGTGAGGAGATATGTTAAAGAGAATAATAATGAGACTGACACTGAATAGTAAAATGATAATGATGATATGGATGAAAATGAGAAGAAAGCTAAGAATGTTGGTGAAACAGAGGATGTAGATGAAGGCGACAATGATGTGGAAGAAGAAGTTAGGTCTGAGGTATTTGATGATGAAATAGTTGTTTTTTATGTTATTGTTGGACAAATAAATGAAAGTGATGATCCAGAAGCCTATGATGTGGATTGTGGTGATGGCCAACCAAGGAGTTTTAGGATCAAAAGAACAAATAAGATCATATATGATTATAGTTGGAACTTTTCAACATTTGTTATTGGTATGGTGTTTGAAAATGTGGTTAAGGAAGTTTGTACAAAATATGCAATTTACAGGGGGGTTGAAATTAAATTCACAAAGAATGAAAAGTTTAGGTGTAGAGTATGTTGCACATTTAAAGGATGTCCATGGTATATATTTGATTGCCTTGAGAAGAAGTCGGATGATTTCAAGATAAAGTTCTACCATCTAAAGCATAAGTGTTTAGGGTATTTAAAAACAAAAGGATTAGTACAAAGTTCTTAGTGGATTGGTTTAAGGATAAAATCAAAGATCAACCTGATATTAAGCTCAAGGATATGCAACATAGAGTAAAACAGGATTTGAAAGTGAAAGTATCTTTCAACATGGTCAAAAGAGTTAGGAAGAAGTTATTATTGGAGTTACAAGGCAATTATAAAGTGGAATATGTTGTGTTAGAAGATTATGTAGAAGAGTTAAGGGTTACTAACCCTAGAAGTACCATAGAGGTGTTTGCAGATGGAGAGAGAAAATTTTCCACCTTTTACATTTGCTTTGATGGTTTAAAGAAAGGGTGGAAAGAAGGTTACAGAAAAGTGATAGGGCTTGATGGATTCTTTCTCAAAACAATGTGCAAGGGTGAGTTGTTGAGTTCAATTGGATAATAACTCTCAATTTCTAATTGTTTGGGCAGTTGTGAAAACTGAGAATTCTGCAACATGGAGCTAGTTTATATCAATGTTGAAGAAGGATCTAGAGATTATGGATGGTACAAATTTGGTAATCTTTTCAAATATGCAAAAGGTAATTATTTATTGATTTATGTATGAATTTAATGTCAATCATTTTGTTATTCATTTATGTTATATTTAATTGAGTAATGTCATTTGTAGGGCCTAATTGATGCAGTGAAAAAAGAACTTCCAATGGTAGAACACAAGTGGTGTATTATGCACATTTATGCTAGATGACAAAAAAGGTGGAAAGGGCAAGAGTTAAAAAAATAATTTAGAGATGTGTTAAGTTTAACGATTGGCAAGATTTTCATGACCAGCTTGAAAAATTAGAGGAAACTTTAGAAGGGGCTATTAATGCCCTTCTTCAGTATCCACTTGTGAATTGGTGTAAGGCTTATTTTTCATATGCAACCAAACGTGATGTGGTTGATAATAATTTATGTGAGTCCTTTAATGGGTTATATGTGAAAGCAAGGGAAAACATATTATCAATATGTTACAGGAAATACAAGTGGATATTATGAAGATATATTTGAAAAGAGATGAAGTTAAAAAGTGGGTTTCAAATGTCAGTCCTACAACAATCAAGAAGCTAGAAGCAAATATAAAGAGGGCATGCAATTGTATTGTTGAGTGGAATGAAGAAGAGGGTTATGAGATATCAGAAGGGACAAATAGGTATTTTGTTAACATAAATGGAAGAACATGCACCTACAAATCATGGGATCTTTATGACATTCCTTGTTCACATGGGATATGTGTCATATACCACAGCCAAAGTAACTTAATGGAGCATATATCAGAGTGGTATAGTAAGGATAGATACTTGAAGAGTTACCAGTTTGTTTTGCAGCTTGTGAAGGGTATGAACATGTGGCAAAAAACTAGTAAAACTGTAATTTCTCCTATAGATCCTCAAAAGACACCTGGAAGACCAAAACAAGCAAAGAGATGCAGATGAACCACAAAACAAATATGAAAAAGTTAGCAAAAAGGGGGTGGAGATGACGTACTCAATATGTAAACGAGTTGGCCACAATAAGGCAATATGCAAAAACATTCCTGCAAACAATGTAACAGAGGTAAATTTATAACATTTACACTAATTATGACTTGTAAGTGCGTTAATTTTCATTTAATACTTTGATATGCAAAATATTGATCAAATTGGATCCCAAACATGGTCTTATGGCATATCTCATGAAGAAACACTTGTAAGCATTATTGTTTTATTGTTTTTATTTTATTTTCAAATTTTATTCTTTTACCTTTGTCTTAAGGATGGAGAAGTATTTCCAGTACCAGGAATTAGAATTAAAACTCCTTTGCTTAAGAGACATAACAAGCCTCAAAATTTCCACAATCCACAAGGCAAAGGGAAGGATATAACTAACAACATCCAAATTCAACCAAGCAAGGGAAAGGAGAAAGTTACACATAAACCCAAAAAGCATAAAGCAATTTAGGGAAGGCATTTTTTTATGATGAAGTTAATGAAAATGTTATAAGGAATGTAAGTTTACTATGATTCATTTATGCATTGGTAATTGAAAGGTTTTTGTTTATGAGTTGATGAGATATTTGTATTTTTTTGCGGTAAGGACAACGGACATAAAAGATTTTATCACATAAAACCCTTGTCCTAAGAGAGCATCAAAGAACTATCACAAGCTCACCACCCTTCAATATTATTTGGCACAATCCAAAGTTTAGCAGGTTTCAAGCTGTAAGATTGCAGTGAGGAGGACAATCATGTGTCATTACAAGCTAACTACATGGAGAACAATGAAATAAAATTGGAGAACATTTGAAAAGGAAAAGGGAAGACAACTATTGGACTAGGATGGTTAATCCTAAGTCTTAAACCTCTTTTGATCTTGACAAAAGGGATTGATCAATTCTAATGTTTCAGTTAAGTGTTGTTTTGCAGTTTTTAGTTAATATCTAGATTGGAAGTTGGATGGAGTCCATAATCTTTAAAGAAAGCAAAGTGTCTCCTAATTCGCGACCGCAACTTCATACATCACGACCGCGACCTAGACTAAGGCAAGTTGAAAAATTGGATAGGCGAATTTGAGGGCCACTTCTTTGTCGCGACAAATTCAAAGATAGGAGAACCAAAGTCACAGACGAATTCGCGGTGTGTGTCACGCCTCAGTCACTACCACAAATTTTAGAGTAACTCTAGAGGGAATCAAGTCCACAACCACATCGTGACAAGTGTCCCAAGTGACTGTTGGAAGACAAAAATCTCGATGGCAACTTGTGGGCAGCAACCGCGAATCATGAAGAAGAAGATGAACATTTTGACAGAAGAATTTGCGTCTTAAGTCGTGACCTATACAAGAAAAATCGCGACAGCAATTTTTATGAGCAGGTGAAAGGCAACGACTGTATTTTCCTAATGAACCAATAAGAAGATGACATGTGGACTAGTCATTAGACACAAATAGAGATTTTCGTCGTATTTTTTGGGCTCCCATATGGAAAATTGAAAAATCGCGACCACAAAAGAGTAGTAACGACAACGAATAAAGCCTGACAAGCATTTAATACAAAATCTATCTAGCATACTTTGGAGATTTGCATCCAGTTTTATTGCAATGTCTCTTTGGTTGGTAGAGGCTATAAATACCTTACCAAACAGATGCAAATGGAAGAGAATTCGTTAATTTGTAACTTAAACTCTTGCAATTTTACTCCTCAATGTTTTCTCTTCTTTAAGTGATTGTTTAGTGTGAGCATAAACACCATTTGTAAAGGTTGTAGTGTGAGTCTGTAAAAACACTAAAGAGAGGTTATTATGTGAGCCTTAAAAACACAAGTGTAAAGGTTGTTGTGTGAGCCTTCCAAACATATGTGTAAAGGTTGTTGTGTGAGCCTTCAAAACACAAGTGTAAAAGTTAAGTGTGAGCTTAAAAACACCATTGAAAGATAGTGGAACACCCAGTTACTGAGAATTGACGAGTGGATGTAGGGTCAATTATATGCGAACCACTATAAATTTTATGTCTCTCTTCTACTTATTTTCCTTCTTACTTTCTTGTTTTAATTTGTATACACCAATTCAACCCCCCTTTCTTGGTGTCTAGGGCCATGAACAACAATCCCATAGGATTTCAGTCATCTCTCAATTTTTTTCCTAGTATAGGCATACCAAGTCCTTACCATCAAGCACATATTAACTCTCAAGGCACATCAAGTTAATTTTTCCACTTCAATGATTTGCATCCAACTTTAGTCCAACTTATACTACTCAACCTTCATCATAATCCATAAGTGCATCTCCAGTACCAGTGCACCTGTCAGCTTAGATGCCATCTCGAGCTCTATCTCAGATGTCATCTCAAAAGACATCCAACATGCCACCTCTTAAGCCATCCAAAAGGCCAACTCACAAAGCACCTAACAAGCCTCAAAAGAAGTCAGTTTGGAAGCCCTAATCTAAGTCTACAAAATACATTATGATTTTTTTTTTTTGTTAATGTTATGTTTGGCAAGTACATATTATTATTTTATGCTCTCTTTGTTTTTTGTCAAGCGTATAGATGTTGCTCTTTTTGGTTTGGGTACAAATATTGATCTTTTTGGTTTTTAGGTATAGAAGTTGAAGTTGCAACATGTTGCACTTCTTGGTATAGATGAATCTCTGTAAATGGGTGCAAATATGGTTTGGGTATACCATTCATTTTATAAGCAAGCATAATAGATAATGAAATGCACAAATTGTAAAGATTGGATATTAGCAATGTAATTTCTATTTTCTTTAAAGCTTAATATTCCTTACTTATTATTGGCAATTCATACATTTGATTATCATAAAAAAGTGAACATTGTCACAAATTTATCAACTGAAGCAACATTATTAGCATATCATTTACGTTTTCTTTAATTCTTAAGCTTTATGAATCAATATTGGCAATTTCATAAATTCATAATCACAACAAAAGCAAAATTATCACAATTATACCAACACAATCACCTTAATAATAACTTCATTCTATTTTATTTCATAATTTAGTTACATTCTTTTATATAATTATAGCCATATCAGTTACAAAACTTCACTCATCTACTGCTGCAAATCCTATTCACCTTACTCATTGCAATCAACACAATTATCATTGTGATTCCTATACATAACACCTAAGTTAGTAGCCACCCATATTTTCTATATTTCTCTCTTTCTATTTTGACCTGCATCCTCAACTCAATAGCTTATTATTCAAATGCTAAAGTTTCCACAATCATATCCTCTGCTCCTACCCATCTACATGTCTCATTTGCCTCAATTAGACAATAAACTTTTACTTTTCATATCATTGATTACTTCGATGGCATGAACACTCATTTTAGTGTCATGCCAGTCAAAATACTTACACCCATTTCTCTACATATAATCAATTACACAACAATGCAGTTTACCCAAATCCATCATCAAATAAATTATTTAATTAATTAAAATAACTTAACTTACTCTTCAATTTGGGCAAGAATAAAACCTTCTACCTGGATTTAATTCACTCCACGATACCCAACATAAAGCTTTTAGGCAACATTCACACTTTGTCACAAGCCCCGCATAGTCATACTCAGCTCGATTATACAACAATCGAGGTGCAGCTTCTAAGGTTGATGAGGACGAGTGTGATGGCATCCTTCTGTTCATGTTTGATAATTTAGACAATTAGGGATTAAAAATTTAAAGATTTAGGGAATTAGGAATTAAGAATTTGAGTCTGTTGAGGATTAGGGATTTAAGATTTAAAATCCTTAATCTTATTACCATTAGTTAGTCCTTTGACCGTTTGTATCTCAAGCACTGATCTAATGAGAAATTAGGGCTTATTAACTATGATTCATGACTAATTTGGCTTGAATACGACATAAAGTTAAAATTAGGCCTCATTGGACGTGAGAAGATAGTTTAGGGGCCAAAATGGTCTTAATTGTGTGAAGCGTGGTGTCTCTTATTCACAGGAACCAGAGAATGAACTGGTCCTTTGGGATCTCACAAACCCATATGTGCATGGGTTATATAGGTTAGCACGCTTTTGTAAAGAAGTGTGACATGTCCTGAACCCACGTATGTATGTTTATGGATATAAATAAAAAAAACTTATATATTTACTTAACACAATCCTAATCTAAATCAAGAATATAGATTATCATTTAATTTTAATTAAAATGATTATCGAACATAAAAAAAATTACAATCTCTTATTAGTTTGTTGAGTAATTAGATTATTTTTAGATATTTTTAAATTTTTATTATCATAGAATATATATTTTAAATCATTACTATGATATAGTTATTACGTACTTTTTATGATAAAAGAATAATTATTTAGTGTTGTTAAATAATATTTATATTTCATATTAGATTGATTACCATAATAAATTTATAATTATTTAGTATTTTTAAATAATATTTACTAATTATATTATAATATATTATTATATTATAATGTTTTAGAATATTACTTTATTATTATTATTTTATTGTATTTTATAGTCATTTTAATTATAAATTAATTATTCAATAATATTATATTTATTATATATTACAGTTATATTATATCATAATTATATTTCATATTAAGTTGATTATTACAATAAATTTTATTATAGAAAACTTTTTTGTATAGATTAATTAAATAAAAACATACAATTACATGAGAGACATAATAGTAATTTAAGTTAATTTCTTTGAACTATATTATATATAAACTAAACATATTAATTTTGAATTCTCTAAAAAAATTTATGTCAAAATAAATACAAAAATTTTATATTTTTGAAATTAATTGCTTAAAAAATGAGTGATTTTAAATAAAATATTAAATTTGGTAACCAAAATGTCCTCGTAAAGACAATTGGATAATTGGGAAACCTACAATGAAGAGCCATTTACATCAAGCCATTTATCATCTTTGTCAACTTTTCATCATTTTATCAGAATAAAGTTTTATCTTATTAGCAATGAAAGCCAGGTAAATCGAAACTTGACGGATATTAATTATTTGATTAGATCCCACCATCCATTTAGACAAGAATGGCATTTCACATTTGTCCTCATGGAAACATTTCTATCCATGAATTTGCAAATTGTAATCAATGATTCCTCACTATCTATTGTCCCTTAACAACCTTCATCCTACATAGTTTCCTAGAGAAAGAATTCTTATCTAACGCTTAATAACAATTCGTGCACTTTGTATAACTTCTCATACGTAGCAATTAGTCTATGATATTGGAGTTTTTTCCAGAAATTAATTTTTAATGTATCTGCATGTGATTAAAATAATTATTAAATATATAAATCAGCTAGTTTTTACAATTTTATATTTATGTAATAAAGAGAATAAATTATATAAAATTATAAATAATAAAAAAATTTTTGAATATATAAAATAAATTTTTTAATAAATATAATTTTTATTAATAACTGAATGAAAAAATAAATTTAAGATAAAACAATAAAAATTAAATTTAAAAACTAATTAAGAGTTATATAAAATTAATAGAGTCAAACAAAATAACATTAAAAAATGAAAAAGATATTTTCATAGCTCATCATCAAATATCCATCACAACGATTAAAATGTCAAAATAACATTGTGATAATAATTCTATTTATAAATATATTTAAAAAATTATATAATAAAATTTTATTTTTACGAGAGAATCATTATTTTGTAAATTATATTTTTAGTATATATATATTTTAATATTTTTATTATTTTGTGAGATTATACAAAAACTTTTGTGGTAGATATTCATTTATCTTCAAATAATACTATATATAACTGTTCACTTAAAAAAATATTTTGTGATAAACAAATTTAATATTTGGTATTACTTAATCTTAAGTTTAATGATGGTCATGACAAAACAAATACTAGTTGGAGAGAGAAATTCTTAATAAAAATATTGTCTAACTTGTTGTCTCGCGGTTATTTTGGCATGTATGACATTTTCACATAAATGTTTGCTAATCAACCTTGCATTCCATAAGTCATTTGATTGACCTAAATTTAAATTATATTGTACTTAATTTTTTAAATATTTAAAAAATAAAGTAACACAAACTTAAAAATATGAACATTTTTATTCATTATTTTATTTATTTTAAAATAATTATAAAATTTAAAGATTAAGATAATATCTATTATTTTTATTATTTCAAATAATCATAAATTTTAAAATTAAAATAATAATTAATTTTATAACTTAAGTTTATTATTATCAATTTAAAAAGTTTTGTATCCTTTTATATCTAATACATTTTTTTCTAGTTAACCATTTTTTTTATATAGGATAGATATTTTAGTTATTTCAAATAATCATAAATTTTAAAATTAAACTAATAATTAGTTTTGTAAAGTAATATTATCCTTCTAAATCAAATTTATAACTTAAAACTATTGTTATTAATTTAAAAAAGTTTTATAGCTTTTGATGTCCAAAATTTTTTTTCCTAGTTAGCTACTTTTATATATAATAAGTATAAATTATATTTATCTTAATTTTTAAATATTTTAAAATAAAATAACACTAACTTAAAAATATAAATATCGTTATCCAATATATTTAATTATTTTAAATAATCATAACTTTCAAAGGTAAAATTAATAATTAATTTTATAAATAAATATTATTCATCCAATTAAAATTTATAACTTAAGGTTATTGTTATCAATTTAAAAAAGTTCTAACCCCTTCATGTCCAAAAATATTTTTTCTAATTAGCCACTTATATATAGTATAAATATAGATAAATTACATTTATATTAACTTTAAAATATTTAAAAAATTAAATAACCCTCACTTAAAGATATAAATATCATTATTTGTTATTTTAATTATTTTAAAATAATCACAAATTTTAAAAATAAAATAAATAATTAGTTTTATAAATAATTTTTATTCATCTAATTAAAATTTATAACTTAAGGTTATTATTGTCAATTTTAAAAAGTTATATACTCTTTTATGTCAAAAATTTTTTTAATTAGTCACTTTTATATATAGTATGTATAAATAAATTATATTTATCTTAATTTTTTAAATATTTAAAAATAAAATAATGCTAACTTAAAGATATAAATATTTTTATCTATTATTTTAATTATTTAAAATAACCACAAATTTCAAAGATAAAACTAATGATTAGTTTTATAAAAAAATATTATCTATCTAATTAAAATTTATAATTTAAAGTTATTATTGCTAATTTAAAAAAGTTTCCATACCCTTTTTTATCTAAAAAGTTTTTTATACTTAACTATTTTTGTATAAGTATAGTATATTATGAGATTTTAATTTTAAATTTAATTTTAATTTGAATCAAATTAATCAAAAAATAGAAAAAAAAAACTAGTAAAAATCACTTATGTCAAATGAATCAGTGCAACAATGAAATTGCTTAACATCCAAGTTGACTATACAAAAGGGCGAGAGAAAACAAACATACTCAGTATAATATTATATTATAGCCTTCTCGATCATCTAGAAATCATATGACACGACTCGTAAATCCATATGTAACACTGTATAATTATAATAATAAATTTAATATTTATTTTTATTAAATAATTAATTATTTGTAAAATATTATTGTCAAATAAATAAATTAGTAAAATATATTTTTTAAAATTTATAATTATATATAAAGATAGTTGTACTAAATAATTGTCTGTTGATTCATTTATTCAGTTTTATATGATAATTTCAAAAGAGAATCTATTAAATTTAAATAAAATAATTTTTAACAATGAATCAAATAAATAATATTAAATATTTTATAATCAAAAATAAAATTAACATATAATTACAATATATATATATATATATATATATATATATACACACACACACACACATGAGATAATTATAACAAAAGTTTCATAATTTCAATCTTATGCCACATAATGTTAAAAAGAATTTGTTAAATTTGAACCAAATAATTCCTGACAATTTATTACACTATCACGATCAATGTAATTAATTAAGTCTTGATTTTTTATTTACAATTTTTACTTTTTAAATGTTTATTTAAAAATTTTATTTTTTAATTTTCTATTCAAAATTTTTATACAATGTTAACTTCCTATTTAAAATTTTTACTGTTTAGACTTTTTTATTTTCCTATTTAGAAAATTTTGTATATGATAGTAAATTTTTTAATTTTTTATTTAAATTTTTTAATATGACAATTTTTTCTATAACATAACGTAAAGTAATAACATGTGGTTATATCATACACAATTGTTTGATAAATGATAAATAATTATTTAAAATTAAGCATGAGATTGGAATTAATAATATTATATTGATTGATGATTGATTTATTGATTAGAAACAAGAGGTAGAAGACAAACTTATAAAACAAGAGTGCTCACAATATTTAATCTTGCGTACTAGAAAGTTTCTTACAACCAAGTCCTAGAAACACATCAAATATAGAGGAGCTAATTTTAAGACTCATTGAAGGGTCCCAACAACCAAAAGTAAAGGCATCTATCATCAATTGCGCAGTCTCATTAGTTATGACTTCTGCACTTCTCCATAGCTCTTGGGGCTGAAAGAAACAGAGGTGGAAACAACAATTAACATTAAGACTTGATCAAATACTACTTAATATTATCAGGATTCAATTCTATAGATGAAGATAATCCGTCGCTAATTCCAAAGTGTAAATTCTTTAGTTTTTTCAATTCCATGGTTAAGCTCAAAACATCAAATGATAGAAATATTTAGGGTTTGTACAAATTAGTAATTTTAGTTTATATGGTTTTTTCATGTCCCTACACTTCGGTCATTACTTAACCAATTATGACTTTTTCCTTTTGACATAATCCTTTAGAAGACCACTTCTTTGTTTTTTTCTACATTTTAGTCTCTAAGATTTTAATTTTAATTGCATTTTAGCCCCTGAATTCCTTTGATCCCTCAAAAATCAAAATCCTGAATTGCATAATAGCATGTAGACAAGATGCAGAAGCAAAAAACTGTCAATCGCATTATTAGTTTGACAGTACATACCTAAGCCAGTTGCCTCGGAGCTTTTCATGATCCTCAGCCTCCTACAGGAGTCAGTGAACATCCTGCAACGACAAAAACCAATAAATTCAGCTACAAATAACATAGTGTAGTAAGTTTAAAAATAGCACTTCGTTATTCAGTAAACATGTTAAGTTATTGTAATTTAGAAATGCAGGCCAGAAAGCTTAGTGCAGACGTGCTCCAATTGCCCGAACAAAGGAAGGAAATTTGGCTATCATGACAGGGGAGGAGGGGGAGTATGATCATTGAAAAAATTTGTCACTAGAAATCAATGGTACATAGTCAATCTTTTAGACGAAAATTACATTACGACCACTGGATTCATCTGGGAAGAAATAATATATCCAATTAAGCAAATTAACAAAGAGAATTCAGTCCGTCAGTCATTCTACATCAATGAAAATCTCAAGCTTAACTTTAAGAAGAGAATGCAAGCTTGATATGAAAATAAAATTGATAGTCATGAATCAATGGAGCAGCAAGCAACTATTGGCACGAGGTGTTTTTCTAATTGCGTGTAGATCCATAAACCTTAATTGCCAAAAATCATGTATTCATCCAGGGCGGCGCTACGGCCACTAAACGATTCATTCAACCTAGATATGTTACTAGGCATTAATTAGACATTCGCAAGAATTATCAGTTGGAAATTGAACTTACTTCCAAGGAACATCACCAACAAGCATCCAATCACCATCTTTGTCTTCATAGGTGAGTACATATTCAGAGCCATGCAGCAGGTCTATTAACCGACTCTCACTCAATCCTTCTCGGCTGGGAACTCCATGAGAACCACACTGACCTGAAGCAAACAGAAATTATAGTCCCTCAGATAGTATATGCTAATACTTTCTGTAGAGTAAAAGAGGCAAGTATTTGCTACTGGAATGGGCATATGTACATTCGTGCATATCATATTTTTTGCATGGCTAAAAGAACAAAACAGTTGCCTGTCGTAAGGGTTAGATTAAAGAAAATTAATTGGCTATAAACCCAAATCCACGTTCAATCTTACCGTTATGATTGTCATCTTAACTGCCATAGCTAAATGATACCAGCTGTGCATCCTAGATCAATTGAATCACTTTTCAGACAATATCGTTCATAAATCAAATTGTCTTTAGTGGCTTGAAATTACAATTTACTATCAGGGAATTTAGCTTAACTATATGTTGAAATAAGCAAACGGATTCATCGTTAAACTCATTAATTGCATCTGTTCCCACTCTGAAATACAATAGGATGCTAACCTCTAAACAAAGGAAACGGTTCCTTTACATCTTTATCAGAACTTGAGCATCATGAAAACGATATGTATCATGAAGGTTATTTGAAGAACTAGGATTCATGTGTATGTGGCCAGAAGAAGCAGATACACTTCTGAAATAAGACATGGGAGGTATAGGTGGCAAATGAGTGGGTATGGATAGTTAATGGATACGGTCAAAATCTGTAGGGAGATATACCACTCATTTATGACCTATTTAATATTTTATATGAGTATTCATACTCACTTGCTCAAATTTAATCTATACCTATCTATTTACCCATTTAATCTTTAATATATATTATCTCATTTTATTTATAGATTTCATTTACTCATTTAATTTTAATATATATTACATCATTTTATTTATAAATTTTATTTAATGGATTTTAAATATATATTTTATTTAATCTTATTCATAATATATAAATAATATATATGTAAGAATTTAATAAAATAAAATTTTAAATAAAATACATAATAAAAGTGAGGTCCCTACAAAACTACTTCACGTGAAAACTATTCATAATACACTCTTACATATAAAAAGAAAATCAAACTGCATTACTATTTTTTTAAAAAAAAAACAAATCACATAAAAAAGTAATGATGGGTTTTGCTTCTTTAGATCATCTCCTGATTGCTTTTATTTTTATTTTTTTGACACTACCATCTCTTAATTCTCAGTAATAGAAAATGAAGCCAAAAACAGAAATCAGCTCGGTACATTACAATATGTTACGTTATGGGAAAAATACATAAAAACATACGATGTCTGTTCCAACTGCTCTATTATTTTTTATTATTTTTTTAGTATATATCTTAGAAGGCAAAAGAGAGAAAAAATAACAATAATAATAATAATTTAAATTAATTTATATTTGATTATTAAAAACATATATACCTCAAAAACATTATATTTTTTATAATAAAAAATATAATGAACATATTTTATTTAGTAAATGCCATAAATATAATTAATATGCTTTAAATATTTAAATAATAATTTCATTAATATATATGATTTCTTTATCATTTTAAATAATTTTTGTATAAATAATGATATAACATTTATTTTTAATAATATATATTTTAAATGGATATCTTTATCCAACTCATATTTATCAATATATTAATAGAATTAAGTGGATGATAACTCATTTAATACTAATTTAAAATATGATTACTCATTTACCATCCATATCCAAAAAAAGTGGATACGAGTGTGAAAATGGGTAAGAGTCAGCTTTGCCATCCCTAATGGGATCCTCTGTAAAGAGCGATTACCTATTGTAAAGCAGCTGAACATCTTTTCCAGTGCTGAAGAGAGTTCCAAATAGCTGCCATAGGTTTTGAGATCGACTTTCCTCAGATAAGGAGCACCATCCATACTGACCTTAACATACAGACACCCCGATCCCAATTTGGCTTCTGCATCATCATCATTCTTTGGAGAATTAGAAGCCATTGTATTCTTTCTGAAGGAACGAATTGGTGGCCATCCCACAACTTGTGCCCTGCTACAACAAACCAGATATTATTTTGGATTTCTTTAGGAACAATCAAACTTAATACCTCTAAGCAATGCAAAATATAACTTATATCATAAAGTAAGAGATTCAGGAAATAGCAATAAGACCTACAGGATTGAAAGATCATAGAAGGTGCCATATCCCAGACCCTTGTTCCTTCATCTCAATTGTGAAACAACTGATAAGGTGGATATAGAAATCATCTGGGACTTTGGACAAATTCCACATCTCATGTAGTATATGAAGACATCAAGAAAAAAAGATACAATAGCAGCAAAAACTGACAAAGTTCAATTATAAGCTACACAAAATCAAGAAGCAAGTAGCAATAGGAAAAATAAACATCATGAAGTTCTGCTGATGTAGTAAAAAAAAAAAAAAAAAATCTTAGTAACAGATGAAGCCCAAAGATCCCTCTCTTAAAAATTCTTTCCTTTAGCAATAAAAAATACATAGCGAAAGAAAATGTTAAGCTAATTCTTCTAATTTTTCTTCTTAAATAGTTCCCAAAATGACCATTTTCCATTCACTTAAGCATCTGCAAACAAAAAATCTTTAAACTGATGCCAGTTTCCTCAAAAATGACAAAGTTTTATTTTTTAATGACCAAAACAAAACAGGTTAGTAAGAAAGTTACCTAGAAGCAGGAGCAAATGCATGGCCATTGACTGCAGCAACTTGATTATCATTGTTATTAGTATTATTATTGTTGTTGCTATTATTGTTCTTCTTCTCCTGCAGAATAACCGCGTTGGGGGACTGGCGGAGCAACCCATCTTTGAGAACTGGACCGGAATTGGACCCACTTGTGGGAGAGAAATGAGGGTCAGAGAAAACCCAGTTGGCAACAGAGAAGCCCTTTTTGGCATCAGACACTGAGCTCTTGTTATTGCTGTTGTTGTTGATGTTTAAGCCAATACTAGTAAGTTGCGAGTTCTTCCCATTCTGTCTCTCTGGTGACTCAGAACCAGGTAACCCAAGTCTCAACTCGGTAGCTTTCAAGTTAAGACCTCCACCGCCACTTGAGAAGTTGTTACCAGAATTTTCCATTTAAGGAACATCAAATAGAGAAAACTAAGGTGCTATTGTTATCACGCGAATAAACCATGAAATGGTTATGTTATCATCAAGTAGAAGTAAAAGGAGAAGCCTTTTTTGGGTTGCAGATTGATGGAATATGATGAAATATACAGTGAGTTTTTGGCTAATGGCTTCTTTTTAGTTTTTTCATTAGTCTGTTTTCGTTGCATCTCTCTTTTATATGATCCTCACCATTGTACAAGACATGAAAATACCCCCATAAAACTTTTTAAAAAATATGTATATATCATTTATAAAAGAAAATATAAATTATTTAATTGTTTTTCTAATTAATATCTATATATATATATATATAAAGTCAAAATAAAATATGAATGTGATAAAATAAATATGTTGATAAGGCTAATTATAGTTAATCTTTTATGTGCATATATATGTATATGAATTGCAAATATTTCATTAATAATTTATTTTTTAAAATATTTTTAAATATATTTATTATTTTATTGTTAAAAAGTAATTAAATAATATTTTTTAATTATCTTTTAATTTTTGTGAAAA
>CATIWR010315529.1:0-33358 GCA_949677035.1 Omphalea diandra | reverse complement strand
AAATTCAAATCATATACATGTTAGAAAATTTTTTTTATTATGTGGACTAATATTAATTATGGATTGGTTTTAATTATTTATAAAACGGACTGAATAATATAGTTTATTGATTTGGGGTAAGCCCAATTAAAATGTGATCAAGTGAGTTATGAGTTTGTGACATCTATTATGGGCCGATATGGAAGATGGTCAGTATAGGCCTATTTTAACATGGACCTATGATAGGTGGGTCTGTTAAAATTATTATAAATAGGATAGGTCACCTCTCCTGCCTTCATGATGATTAACAATCCTAGTTGTTACACTCATTGGTAGTCGTCTTGTGAGAAGGTCAATGAGATAAAGACTTAACTCTTTTTTTTCAACTCTTCTGATCTGTTATCCGAGCGTTCTATTTTCAGTGATCGGAATAATAGCGTGGAATAATTTAGGATCCAATACGTAAAGAGGTACGCAACTTTTTCCGCTTTCAGATTTACTGCGTAAACAGATACGCAATTTTGATTTTGCTTAATTATTAGATTTGGTGTTCTAAATTTATATACAATGTCCTAAAACTAAAAATTGTACACAAGAAACATATATTAGCATGTGTATGCTTCTATGATATGAACAATCTTAATTAGGCAAATAAAACCTCTTTAATTAAGTAGCATTGGAAAAAGTTATGAAACATCTGTGAAACCCTTATCAATAAATAAATAAAGCAAACTGAATTCCATTTTCCAGTCTTTGTCTACAAAAAAGGCTTCTCATTATCTATTCAACAAAAGGAAGCAAACCAGTCCAAGTTAGACAATTCAAGAGATGGATCAATGTCCTTGGAAGAGCTTGTGCATTATCCAACCCTACCCATATATAAAAATAAGATATATCTCATATATATAAAATATAAAAAGATGAAACTGAAGGTTTTATTATATTAGGACTATTATTTACGTTGACGCAGTGTCAACAAAATGAATAAAATAGTAATATATTGCATTTTAGGGAGGAAGGGCACGTAGCTGTTATTTTAGAATTAGAGCACCGAAGCTTCTTTCTGTTACTGTATTGATCATCTTTTAAAATGGAAGTCCTTGCCGTGAAATTAGAACCGCATATATAATGACTATATGAAAACATTTTTTTCATTCCAATTTAGAAGTTTCTTTTTGTTTGAGACCAATGAAGAACGTACTCATTTCACATTTGATATGGGAAAATATCAACCTCCATTTCCATGTGCCATCCAGAAAATAGAATAACTACTCTATTCTTTCTTTTCTTTTCTTTTCTTTTTTTTTAGTTCTATACTGTAGACAAAGTCAAAGTCAAATTTTAATCACATATAGCAACACTATATCCTCTTTCTTTCTTTTTTTTTTTGGGGGGGAGGGGGGGAATTTGAATTGTCTTATGAACATCCGTTCACAAATACACATGTAAATGCAGATAGATATCATTTTCACACACATGTGAATTAATTTCGGAGCCAATAGGCTATACACGGTTCGGCTGATATCAAATTTGAAGATTTCTAACTCTGTTCGAAGATTTTGAGATTGGAAAAAAAAAAAAAAATCTTAGTTTTGGAATTGTCCCGTTTCAAAAAAAAAAAAAAAAAAATTCCAATGTCGTCCCTTTTGGATATCTGAAACAGTACGAGATGGATATTCAACAATTCAATTCTTTTAAATGCAATAATTATAAACAAATCTAATTTATGTATTCAGTTTTAAATGTTAATTCAGTTTTAAAAATCAACTCTAAATTATCATGATGTTAAAATTTTTGAAATATGAAAAATGCATGAACATAAATATTTTTTTTGCTATAAAAAACATATTTATAAATTTCCATTAAAAATACATACTAATATAATACAATATAAAAATATAAGCAACAACTTAATTGTTCTAATTAGTTAATAACTTTTATAATTCAAAATATGTTTAAAATTAATTATTTGACTTATCAATATATTTTTATCATTTATAATTTATATGTACGATTACAAAAATCATTCTTAGTTCTTAAACAAATATTTTAAATCCAATTAGTTTTTATATAGTATATACAAATTATATTTTTATCAATCATAAATTAATCCATATTTATTATTATTATTATTATTATTATTATTTAAATTGTTAAATAATAAACTTATGTCGTCATTATATGTTTATCTAGATGTATTAATTAATTCATGTTATACAATATTAAATAAAAATATATAAAATTAATTATTATTATTTCGATTAGTTTATTTGAAATTGATTCAATTCAGTTCTTAATATGAATATTATATGAAATTCATTTTTGTCCAAACTTGTGCACTAGTCCAATTTGATCCAGAACGCATAAAAAAAGTCCCTGAATAATTTTTAGTTCTAAATAATTGCAATTTGGTTATTTGATTAAGTTCGACATTCTTGAGTTTCATGTACAATCTTACTAATAAGAAGGAAAAAATAATAGAGATGAGAGATAAGATATAATCATTTTTAGAAATATTGACACCGTAAAAGCTCTTCTATTGAGTTAAAAATTTTCGATAACCCTAATTAAAATAGCAGAATGCCCTTTAAATAGATAGTTTTTTAGAAGAATGTAATCACAAAGAACAATCAATGATATCGTTAAGTAATACATCATCCAATCAAACTCCTTGATCACATATATAATGAGTCAAAATAATAGACATTCCTAAACTTGCGATGGGTAATATTTAGAATATCATATGTATATTTAATTCTTATATTTTCAGGATAATATAGTTGTAGGGTAATTAAATCTCCTAAATCATGGTGTGGCAACAATTAATATCGGACTCAACTGCTACTATTCTGCAAGTATAAAAGGCAAATCCAAAGGCCATAGATATCATCTAAGTTCTAATTCTCACTCTCTCATATTCTTAGCTATCCTTTATTTTCCAAAAAAAAAAAACCTCTCTTCACTAACCTAATCATCGAAGTAGTTTTTGGACACCTCAACCCACTCTAATTTACTTTTATCTCTCTTGCAAAATACCATATCAAACTTCGGTATCAAAATTATCAATTTCCCTACAAGTTTTAGATGTGGAAAGAAATCTTTATAGTTTAACAGGTATTTTATGATCAATACCAATTTGGAAAATAGATAATTTGGAAAGAAATCTTCATAATTTAATAGACTTTTTATTGTCAAGACCAATTTGGACAATACATATTTATTATGAGTACTATTTTTCCGCGTAATAAAAAAAAAATCAAAGCCTATTAATTTAAAAAAAGTCTATAATTTTATGCATATTTATAATTATATCTAAAATTTATAAATAAATAAATATTTTATTTGATAACAGTTTAAAAAAATTAATATGTTTTTTTTCATGTGTCCTTCATTTTTCTTTTTCTATCTCTTATCTATTTTTATAGCTAAACTCTTGCTCAATCCATCCTCCCTTCTACTACTTCCTCCTCTATATTCACCTTTTTCTCCATTGTCACCTCCACTTTCATCTTTACATAACCTACATTTCAATCTTCACCTCTATCTCCACGTCTCTTATAATAAAATTTGTTTAATTTTTGAATTTATAAAAATTATAATGTTATCTATTTCATTAGTTTGGTATATTTTGCATTTCCTTATTGAGAGTTTTGTTTGTTTTTACCTGTCATATTGAGAGTATCTATATTCTTCCTTGTTAGAGTCTTGTAATTTAAGATAGTTATTTAGTTCAATAATAATATATTTATTATTTATCATCTCTTAAATATGATTTAACATACTATATAAATTTTAGTTTTCATGATGTTATAATACCTTATCTGATCAAAATTTTTACAATTGATAATAATATAAAATTATCAAAGAAGTTTATAGTGGATATATATAAGGTATTCTAATTTTACAACAAAATAAGTGTGTAGATATTAATTATGTTCAAAATTAATTGTATACTAATATTTTATTATAAAAGCAATTTCTTTTATAAACTTCTTATGATAAATTATGAAAAATCTTATTGCTCTAAAAAAATTTAGACAGTTCTAGCTATATCTAATTAACTAAAATAATTTGCAATTATATGTTAATAGTATATGACTAATATTTTACACCAAAAGCAAAACATCTAACTCAACTACTAATTTGAATTTGAGGCACATGGCTGAAGGGAAGTATAAATCCCCTCATGCAGCCATCGCTGTAGAGCACCACCGATATCTCTACTCTCATTAACGCCAAAAGAAATACATACATATATATGTAATTTTAGAGCTGAAAATGAATTTATTAGTATCATTCACCTAAAAAATCATAAATATATATGCAAGATTTTGGACCAATTTTAAATACCAGAAATAGAAGGATAAGTAAGCAAAATCTGCGTAGGAAGAACAGAAAAATCAGAAACCAGGAAAGAGACAGGTAGGCACCTCTTCGTTATCAATGTCAACATATATACATACGTGTGTGTATATATATATATACATATATTTCATAATATCCATCCAAGCTAAGCCGCCCTCGCATCCTATTTTGTCACAAACCTTAAAATAAGCTCCCTCTGCCTTTTTACTTACCATCCAAAACCTTTGTTTCTCAAATAAGAATTTTATAAATAGTAACTCTTAAGAACACAAAGTATATATAGATATATAGCTTTTGTTTGTTACTCGATCGTCCAAAATTCATATCAACATGGAACCCTTTTGTTCTTCTTATTATTGGGTTCCCAAGTTTTTTTCCATTTTTCCATTATTATTATTAGTCTTATTGTTGTGGTTTCCTTCTTCTTCTTCATATTCATTGTCTCCGGCCATCGTTAACTCCACCATCGCTTACCGTAGTTACACGGGGATATCAAGTTTCAGAGTGATCAATAGAAGAGCTTTGCTTCAATGTCCTACCTTCAGAAATCCTTATGCCCAAATTAATGTCACTTCACAAAATTCTACGCTTTCCAATGAAGGATTTGTCACTGTAACCGTTAGTGGAATGTCTCATCCTTCTGAGGATCATTGGGTTGCCATGATATCACCTTCTGGTTCTAAGTAAGAGTTTATATATATATATATATCATTTCCAGTAATTTAGAATGAAACCACCTAGTTTTACAACCACGTGCACTGTATGATGTGACTGTTTTTTTTTTTAAAAAACGTTGTGCAGTGTTGATAGTTGTCCTCTAAATGTAGCACAATATGTACAGACTGGTGATCTTAGTCATCTTCCTCTACTCTGCCATTATCCTGTCAAGGTATGCATAAAATATATGTATGTTTATAAAGTTTTTAGCTTTTATTTTGGAAGAAGACTTTTTTTTTAAAAAAAAAAAAAGTTAAGAAGATGATGAATTGAAAAGCGTAATGGTTGGAATACATGCCTTATCTATGAACTTCTGTACATGTATGTATCAAAACTTTAGCAAGTTTGGTAAACAATTAATATGCTATTGAGTGTGTTTTTTGTTGCCAACTAAATTTAGATGCGTGGCGTGGTGTGAAATCATTTGGCATTCAACTCAAACAAAGTAGTATATCTTAATTGAAATAATCTTTGATTAAATGTCCTTACACTCCATATCTCCCTCTATTCTAAGAGTTGGGAAACTGTGGGGGGTATGGTATAATGGGAGGGAAGATCAAACTGAAATTAGAAAGTTGCACGTAACGTAACTAAACAATACAAAACTTCCACGCAATAGGGAAACGTGATTGAATATGGTCCCTAACTGAATGAAATGGCATACCATATTATTATTATTATTATTCCCTTAATTCTTTTCAAGCATATATTTTCTCTTGAAAAAAGATATTCCTTTGAAATTCTTGAATATTCATTCAAGGCATTTCTTTAAAAAAATTATTTTTAATATAATTTCCTTCATTCATTGTTGGCTAAGAAAAACAGATTTTGAATATTTATTTGGCTGCTGTATTCTTATCTCATAATTAATATTGTCCACATAAGCTGCTAACTTGGGGAGCCAAAAGTTGTCTTCGCATTCAATTCTCGGCACACTTTTTTTCTACGAGAACAAAATTTTGTTGCAAAGTTCCATCTTATTTATTTATTTATTTGTTTTTGAGAGGATTTATTTATTTATTGGTTCATATATTTTGTAGTTATTATTTAATGATTTAAAAGTTGTGATAATCATAAATCAATTGGGTAAGGGTGATAAGTAAATTTTATAGTGATAAATTTAATGATGTCGTTAGATATTAGGGTATAATTTAATAGTGAAAATAACTTTGAAGATGATATGCTAAAATCAAAAAATCTCAAATGTCAAATCAGACCAATATTTCTCTTAATTTTTAGTAATTTTCAACTGTAGCCAGTCGGCAATCCCAACCCTAAATGTGAACTTAGCTAAATTAAATCTCATATATCCTTTTGGTTTCGTACTGGGATTGCCTCCTAATAGATACCTTTTCTTGTCAACATGAAAAATGTGTAGGTTGGAACCCATATTGAGATTTATATGAATAATAATAAGTGGCTTGAATTAGATAGAGATTTTTTTTAGTTTATTAATATTTAATTATGGTTTAAATTCTTACACTTTTGGAAATGACTATAATATTTTAAATTTTTTTATTTCTAATGAAAAATTAAAATGGTATAAAATCTCGATTTAGTTTTAGTTACTCCATCGGAAATGAGATTTTTATGAAATTCGAAACTCTTGGAAATGGCAGGCACAATATGTGAGCAATGATCCAGACTATCTAAAATGCAAGAAACAGGAATGCAAAAGATACAATGGCAAGAAATGCGCAAAGACAACATGCAGTGGTACATTAAACTTTCATGTCATCAACATCAGAACTGACATTGAATTTGTTTTGTTTGGTGGTGGATTCGAGCATCCTTGCGTTTTATCTAGGACTACTGCTTTGAAATTCGCCAGTCCATACACTCCATTATATGCACATATTTCAAGCACAGATTCTACAGCAACATCAGTAAGGAAACACTTTGTTTTCTATCTCTTATCGTTTTATGATGCATTATTAACATTCTTCATAATTTGCGGGGAGCAGATGAGACTAACTTGGGTTAGTGGAAGTAAAGAACCTCAACAAGTTCAATATGGAAATGGGAAAACAGTGGCATCACAAGTTACAACTTTTTCACAAAAAGATATGTGCAGTGAGTTCCTCATCATTTTTCCACTCTCTAATATACTTCTTATAGTTATAAGAGATTATAACTTCAAGTGACGTGAAATTTGATAGGTTCTGCTCTTCCAAGTCCGGCAAAGGATTTCGGATGGCATGACCCTGGCTTCATTCATTCCGCAGTCATGACTGGACTTAAGCCTTCAACCAACTTCTTCTATAGATATGGAAGGTACTCCATTTTTGTCATACCAAATATATATACAATATATGGGTGTGCACACATGTCCTCTTAATGTTTGTACTTGTTAGATTTGTTGCTTAAAAGTTAATAGTGACTGATAGCCAGGATAACCATATTATTCTTCTAATAATTCAGTGACTCAGTTGGATGGAGTGATCAAACACAGTTTCGGACTCCACCTGCTGGAGGATCAAATGAGCTTAAGTTTCTTGCGTTTGGGGATATGGGAAAGGCTCCACGTGATGCCTCTGTGGAACACTATATTCAGGTACACACACACACACACACACAAAAAGAAACTCACTATGCAATAATAGTTAAGACGGTAACAAGAGAACAATAAACAGCCTACAACTAATAATAAGTAAGATTGATTGCTATTTACAAATGCATGCAGCCAGGATCCATCTCAGTGGTTGAAGCTATGACTGATGAGGTAAAATCTGGCAGCGTAGACTCCATCTTCCACATTGGAGATATAAGCTATGCCACAGGATTTTTAGTTGAATGGGAGTTTTTCCTTCACCTTGTAGCCCCATTGGCTTCTAAAGTATCTTATATGACAGCAATAGGAAACCACGAGAGGTAATTCTATTTTTACATCACATATGTGCTTGAGCTTTTGTTAAAACTTAAATTAATAATTTGGAACGGAATGACTTATCTTGCACAATCATGTCCAGGGATTACATAGAATCAGGATCAATATATGGAACTCCCGACTCAGGTGGAGAATGTGGAGTTGCTTATGAGACCTACTTTCCAATGCCAACCGTAGCAAAGGATAAGCCATGGTACTCCATTGAACAAGGAGGTGTTCACTTCACTGTCATTTCTACAGAGCACGACTGGAATCCAACTTCTGAGCAGGTAATTTTTAGTCACATTCAGTCTTCCGCTGTCTTAATTTGATATGCGGTTCTTATTCAACTGATATATTCTACTGTTTTAGTATCAATGGATGAGAAAGGACATGGCTGCAGTTGATCGATCGAAAACACCCTGGTTAATCTTTACAGGGTAAGTTAAGGTTCATTTCATCTCTATATCTCGCACTCTAGCTAGGCTGTGTGTGCACTCACTTCTCAAATTTTGAGTACTGTAAAATGCAGGCATAGACCCATGTATTCATCTGATTTGTTAAGTGTCGATGGAAAGTTTGTTTCTTTTGTAGAGCCATTACTAATGGAATACAAGGTTAGCTACTAGTAACTCATACTTGGACTAGTCATCAAATTGGCTGGTTGCTTTTTGTAGTTGTTTTCAGTTTCAGAATATTTAATATTGCAAACATGAACTAGGTTGATCTGGTGCTTTTTGGCCATGTGCACAATTACGAGAGAACCTGTGCTGTCTATACAAATAAATGCTTGGCCATGCCTGTCAAAGATGCAAACGGCATAGATACTTACGATCACAGCAATTACACAGCACCTGTGCATGCAGTTATTGGCATGGCTGGCTTCACTTTGGACAAATTCACAACCTTAGTAAGTTGGTCTCTTCTAACTCGAGATAAATTTTTACCAAGGAAATTTTCTAATGCCATTTCCACAGGTTCCTGATTGGAGTTTGGTAAGGATTTCTAAATTTGGCTATGCAAGAGCGCATGCAACAAAGGAAGATATAAAATTTGAGGTTAGTTAGCACAACTGTAGAATTTCATTGCAAAACTAAAGCGAACCTGTCTAACATCTTTCCCTTGTGTTGCAGTTTGTGAATTCAAACACAAGACAAGTTGAGGACAGTTTCAGGATCATCAAAAATTAAAATAGATAGGTCAAAGATTGTTTCTAGTTCTTCACATTGTATCCTTTTGCGTAGTATGTTTTCTACCCCTGAATCAAACTGTCTTTTTGCATTGTCGCAGCGACATTAGCAAATAAGAAAATAGTCGCCAACTTGAGAATATTCTCCATATAGCTAAAACATTATGAAATGTGGCCTGTGAATCCATCTCGCTGTCCTCCATCCATCATCAACAGTTTGTTGACCTTTACAACTATAACTGTCAGAATGTAGTACACGGCTATAACAAAATTGAACCCTACTGTCACACAGCTATAACAAAGGGCAAGCAGCAATTTCACCGCCAAACATAGACATGGCACATGCCTGTTTGTTGACCTTTACAATTATAACCGTCACAATGCATGAACATGACAGCAGTAAAAAAATACAGGCTGCTACTCATATTGATGTTCCAACAACGGTGTATCCAATCTTATTTATGCTGCAAAAACAAAAACAAAGAAGT
This sequence comes from Omphalea diandra, assembly GCA_949677035.1. Classification (NCBI taxonomy): domain Eukaryota; kingdom Viridiplantae; phylum Streptophyta; class Magnoliopsida; order Malpighiales; family Euphorbiaceae; genus Omphalea; species Omphalea diandra. The sequence goes on along the minus strand of CATIWR010315529.1, from coordinate 23,754 downwards.
GCAGCAAAAAACTTCTGCTTTTACTTAATGGTCATCACCCCAAACCAATCGAAATATATTTCTACTAGCAGCGGCACTGATAGCATTGTTACTCTGCCTCTTCAGCATCTCCTCTTGCGCACGAATATCACCATCCTTTCACAGTTGAATAACTGATGCTAGGTGAGTCAAATAAGAAGAATCGAAAAATAAGATTTATCCAATAAAGCAATGAAAAGTAGAAAAATAATCAGTGGAACCCCTGCAAATTTTTAAACGAGCCATCGAGCCTAAGCATTAAGCAGACGTACATATGCAGCCCATATTAGAAGTTGAAAATTTCTAATAATTTTGTAGCTTGTCTCTCCCTCATCAGGCCTAAACACGAAGCAGACACATGCAGCCCATATTAAAAATTTGTTGGGAAAATCTAACAAATTTGTACCTCGTCTCTCCCCACCCCCCAACCCTTTTGCACCACTAAGTCCCTAACCAAAGACCACCCATGGCCCCAATTTATATGCTGATCAGTTAGCACATTGTGTTTCCCCGTTATTTTTCAACTATCTATAAACCATGCTCTAAGTCAGATCATCATTAATTTCCTCAACAGTCCCCAGGTAGAAGCTAAGAACTCACAAGTAGAGAATAGGCATGAGCAAGAGAGATAACTGTTGGATACAGATCTAAAACAGCAACAGCAATTTCCTCAGTTACTTGTCGGACCTGCACTCAATTTCCAAGATAAAAACAAACAAATAATCATCTAAATATCACAAAAAGAATAACAAAATATGCTCCCTTTTTCTCTCTGTGTGTTTCCATATGCATTCAGGTCTATAATGAGCGTACAAGCCTAGAATTAGGATTTGGGTTGCATATTTGTACAGAAAACCCATAAATTTGGTAAATTGGGTTCTTTCATAGAAGTTAACTAAATGACCTCCAGCACTTAATCAATCATGCTTACAAGAAAGGTTTATACCTGCATAAGCTGAATGGCAAATACATCACTGACTGTAACTTTGTCCAGGTCTTGGCACCTTTTGATAAACTCATCAAAAGGAGGACAGACCCCAGCACATTTTGTATCGCACTCAGCCACCCGTGATTGATAGTATTGAGTTATTGATTGAGTGAGATAAGCATACTTCTTCAGAGTATCACGCAAGCAACTTGTTCTCTGCACATCAAATCCTTCCAGAATCTCTGTTGTAAAACAACTGCATGTAATTGAAATTAGAACAAAAAATGAATAGAACACATACCAACTCAGAGAAAGGAAAGGTGAATTTGAGAGTTGGTATATATAACATAAATATTTTCTAGAAAATATTGCACCATAATATTATATAAATAGGTGGACAAGGTCCTAGGACTGCAGATTGAAGGTTATTCCAGCCAGGTTTGATTAATCTGATACATTCCAGACACCAACAATAACAGGATAACAGTCAAAAGATCAAGCCTGTAAAAAGCTAAATAAATGTCAAAGCAAAGGAACAGAAACTTGAATTGCTATCCATCGATGAAATTCTAATTATAAGAGAATAATTTTGGATATCCTGTTACACATGCACAAACATCACAAGCCTAATCCATGATACACCTACAATCACAAAGCAGAGTGCTTAATCAGAAGCATCCACTAGTTGTCATACAATCCTGAAAGTACGCAGAAAATGGGGCAACAAAATCAACAATCATCCATTACCCTGCTCAAGGAATTAGGGTCCAAACAAATAGAGTTAACTAGACATCATCACATACAATATCCCAAAAGATTAGCTATTATCTTGACTATAAAAAACAACCTCTTAAAATCACCATCAATGATTGTTGGCAGCTTCAAAACCAACATATACCACATCATCTAGATATCCAATCAAAAGTGCAAGAGGAGAAACAAGGCAAAGATACATTCCAAAAAAAGGTGCTACAAAATAAAGGCTTACGCTGTTTTAATGCTTTCAGCTGCTTCTGAGGAATTTGGATCACCTTCCACAAGATAAATCAGCTTCTTTAGTCCACATCTCTAGTGACACACAAATTAGTGCGCCAAATGTCATCATGATATTAACCGCAATCCACAAATTAAACATTTCACTAAATACATGTAACACAATTCTTTTTTTTTTTAAAAAAAAAAAAAGCATGTTTTGACAAGCTGCATTTATGTTGAGCAATAAAATGAATCCAAGTTATATAATTAATCCCTTTTTCTTTTGTTATCCATCTTGCTTCTATTTATTGCCATTTTCTTTATGGATAATGCAACAACTTCAGTGTCACTAGCAATCATGAAGGCATCTAGAATTGGTCACTATTTGAAAGTAAGGCTTGCAGAATGTGTTTTGTTAGTTTGTCTGCATTCTGAAGATCATATGCTGCCAAAATGTCAAGGATAAAAGGATGTTGCCATAATTAATCAAAATCCGGAAAAAAAAAAAAATCATGTAATAATTTTTCATGATTAATACTAAAAGTAATTAATTAAGTATTGATGAAAGACAATCCAATATTCAGCACATTTTAACTCCAAAATCTATTTGCACTAGTTCAGTAATCACAAAGCAATATAAGCCCAGCTATCAGCTATCGCTCACAAGTGCTGTTAGTCAAAACCCATTTTTCACTCAGGACCAGCAATCAGCTACGGCTCACAAGGACTTTTAATCAAAACTCATTTTTCACTCAGGGCTTACTTGCTATATTAATTTTGTGACTAGTATTGAAAGCTGCTAAGAGAAATCATAAATATGTGCAGAAGATGGAAAAATAAAAATCCCTGGTGGTTTGGGAGAGAAACTTCAAAGGACCTAAATTAATCATGCCCACAACAAACAAGAGTTGGAACTTAATGACCACAAATTACTATAATACTAACCCAAAGATCAAAGCAAAATAACATCTATAATGTTAAGAGAGATACAAATGCAAGAGATATAGTCAGGAATACAACCAGAAGCCTCAATTTCTGATCTTTATAGCGATGATCCCTAATTGAAGAGCGCAAGTCATTGACTTTCTTTCTCTCAACTATGAAATCAAGCACATATTCACTGTGAAGATACTTATGGCGAGCTATCCAGATTCCATCTCCAACAGGTAAACGCCTAATCTGAGGAATAAAATTGTCATTTTCTTGATCAGTCGTATCAAGGGCAACATTGACAAAAGACCTGAATTTTCACAATGCAGCTGAACAAAAAGCAGAAAGAGAAGCCTCAGAAGTACCATGAAAGTGAAAATCTGAATTTCTGTACATATTACTTCTGCAGAAATGATATGACTAATTAATTCAGTTATGCTCCTATTACAACATTCTGAGATCATCTCAAGCAACAAGGACAAATGCCAAGAATATCACTTAACACATGGAAGCAGAGATGATCATTGTTTCTATCTGTGAAATCACTTTGAATTGCAATGATGGTGCTCCTACATGGACCTTAATATGCTGTATTGCTAGTCTAACAAAAAGTTACTCCATATTTCAAAATTCTAAATCTAGAAATGCACAATTTTTTGAGGAAGTTGTCAATAAACTCAATTATAAACAACAAATTATATTCAGCCTGCAAACCAACAATCCAAAAGAAAACATACATAGACATACATATTTAGTTGCAGTGCATCTCCATCATAACTTTTAAACCAAAACTTGTAATCTGGCCCACAAGAAAAGTATAAATAATCCTTTACCACAAGGGAGTATTAAAAAATAATATCTAAAAGATAAAACAAGCTTACCCCTATTTTAATTTTGTGTTCTTTGCAAATATTCTCAATAAGTTTACTACACTTCGACCTGCAAACCGCAAAGTTGTACTAAATTTATGTCATTATAACCACCAGCCCAGCAAGGCAACTTGGGAGTTCAACAATTCCACAACATAATACATAAAAAAAAATAAAAAAAAAAAAAAAAGGAGAATCCACCAGAAGAAAATAAACATTAACCAAAGGAATGACCACAAAAATTCCATCATATCTTTAGCCCCTATTTAAAAACTGATTTATATAATTGGATGCAAATTAGTTCACTAGAACAGATCTTACATAACAACTAAAATATGAGAACTTTCCAGGAGACTGAACAAGCTTTATTTTGATGACACTGTTTAGACCAGAGAGACTTCCCTGATTATGAAAATATACATGAGAGAAATAGCATAGCTTTTTTTTATGGCAAAATATAAGCAATATGTGACAGAACAACCAAAATAAAACTCAATATTGTTTCAAAAATTCATTTATAAACTATTTGCATTAAGTAAAATACAAACAGGAAAGCAAACCCAAAGTTTAATAAGACTGATTATATCTATGTTACATAACCAAAAAAAAGCCAAAAAGAAAACTTATCCATGCAAACGAAAAGAAAGTGCCAAATTCTACATGTTTCTCCGAAAATAATTTGAAAAATACACTTCAAAAGTTATAAGAACAGAGAATATAATGACAAACTCTTGTTTCACAGGGAAAAGTAACACACTTTGAAATGCCCATACAGGTACATGCCTATGTAAAATAGTTCATGGATGGTTTACTGTGTTAAATGCGATACTATGACAAACAGTGGAATAGATATCTTCAACTGAACCTATGAAAGCTTCTAAATACCAACCCGTGAATGACAAACTGTTCTCTGTCATCCAATATCAGAAGTACTTCATACACATCCCTGAAACTTTCCCCCAAGCTCAGAGGCGGCATGCTTAAAATGTTCACTTTTGCTTCCAGGCCATTCAAACTACATTTTTTCAAAGTATTTCCCTACAGAATAATGGACAATAAGTTATATATACTACAAAGAGTTACCAAAAATAAACAAAGATACAATGCTTTTCTAAATGAAGAAACGAAATTTTAAGAAAATGTTGAGCAAATTATTGAAGCTAAATGCATACATACAGATGACGAGCAAGCTCTCAAGGTAAATGCATCAGATGCAGAGCAGACAGAATACAAATTCTGCACTTTTCCACCATCACAAATCGAATTCATCTGAACAGTCTGATTACCAACAAGATCTACTTGAACTGAAAAATTACAGAGGTCCAAATAAGAAATTGACCACATCGTTGGAAAAATAGCTAATCATTTAAAAGGTAAGTTTATTACCATTTGTAAAAGTGTAAGCTGTTGATGTTGCTTGGCAATCCTTTCTTAAAATTTGAAGCTCTGAATACTGACCATAGACTTGCTCTTCTTGAAGACAACACAACACTGCTGGCCACAGTGATGAGATCTCCTTGTTCTGGGAAGTTTCTGAAACTTCAGCAAAAGCATGAAAAACTTGTTCCTTAGAGTACCCCATTCGCATAAACTACAGAAATGGTAAGTCTATGTAAGAGCAAAATCATAAATAAGAAGGGATCGAGGGACAATCTTTGCTGAACTACAGCCACTAGTCTAAGAATGCCATTCAAGATAAGATAGACTCCACTGGAAGCAATCTAAGACCAATCACTTCTCCTAAAAGCTTGGTAGGACAGGACAAGAGGAGTGGTTCAGTGACACAGAATAAACAAAGGTAATAAGTAAGACGAATCACTAATGTAAGGTTCTAAACTAGGAAAACAAGGAACAATTTGTTCGAAAACATAATCATACCCTTTCAAGAGATTCAAGAGGAAGATCAATTGATTTCTTCTTCCCGCTTAGGCCAACATATGAAGATGCCACTGATCTTGTTGAATCCGAGTGAGCAGACTCGGGATTTGATGCATTATTCATGTCCACATCAGAAGAAACCTCCACATTAGCTAGATCCTCTCTAGGATCCAAGAGACGGGATCTTATGAGACATTCACGAGCTGCCTCCTGCCCTTCCTCAGTTAGCATGTACCTGATTATCACAGTCACAACCATTTATTCATCAAAGATCAAATAAGAAGTGGAGAAATACTCAGCATTTAAGAAATATACAGATTTATCTACATGAATAAGATTAAGAGGAAAAGCATTCATTCAAACTGTTAAACATTAACTCGATAAATCAGGTTGACTAGCATGCACATAGACTACTACCAACCAGCAACTGCTAATAAATAGACTAATGATGAATTTCAAGCCATATCAATGGAATATACATCAGTACTATGCTCTGACTGCCTTTTGCCTATGATGCATTGATGAACCACACAAGTATGATTAAGCTATATGAGAAACAGGGTCCTCTCAAACAGTAAAGAACCTGCTCAATCATTAGCCATATAGAAGAGACTATAAAAGGAAATGTGCAAAAGAAAGCCTACTTTGCAGGGCAACTTGATTTAACAACTAATCCTTTCACTATCAAAGTCTTCATGCAACTCCATCCAGTATACCAATCCCTAGAAGAACTTCCAAATTGTGTAGGTTTCCCGTTTCCTGTTCCTGGCCTAAAAATACACAAATCCAATCAAACAAAGAAAAAATAAATTACTATACTTCCAAAAACAATTTAAAAGATCAATAAGCAAGGTCAAAATAGTAGTATAACATACGCAATAGGAGCCCGAGATAATCCACTTGCTTCAGCTGCATCAATAAGTTCTTGTTTATGCATAAATTCATTTCCATTTGAAGTCCCCCTATTTGAAAGAATATTTTAAAAATATATTTGTAAAATGTATACTACTCATCGCTCAAAAGTATTTTAAAGGTTAAGAAAAATAATATTATGAAAATGTCAAGTAAAAGAGATAGCTAGCTACCTGTAAAGGGTAATCAATAATGCATAGGCCACAGAATTCTTTTGTGGCACATAATGTTTGGTTCCCTTGGCTTTCTTAACTGAATAGCTAAATAACACGCGATCAGGAAAAAAAAATCCATGTGAACCAATGCATAAATAACTAAATCTGTATGTCATTTTACATACCCTTTTTGGTCAAGTCCTCTGGTTCAGAAATTCCTGAACCACTATCGAAAAACCCTTGCACTAGCTTCAGAATCCATTTACCCACACCCCTATGCCACAACAAATACAAACATATTATTCCAGAACAAAAAACACTTAAGTAGCAAAAAGTTACTATAGTTTGGCTCCTGAAAGTAAAGAGAACTTTTAAACCTTTTGCCTGCACAATACTTTTTTTTTTTTTAAGTTTGGACAATAACTTCATTGAAATCCTAACACATTTTATTTCTTTAGCACACACCCATTCACTTTTATGGGTTGCCATATGCAACACTTCCTGTCACAATGTACCATAAACCCAGTAACTCGCACAAGTTGTCTAGCTAGGAGCCAAAGAGACATATACACTTAAATACATACATACATGGAAACGTTCTCTGTATTCGCGAAATTCTATGTCTTTATGCAATATACTCACTACCTAACAACAAAAACAGAAGCAAAAGTCCTCAGTCCCCTTACTTTCCAATAAAATGAATACCATCTTCGAGAAACAAATAGTCAAATTGTAAATTGCACATTCATGATATACGGTCAAATTCCAACAATAATTTTTTTGGAATAGACCCACCAATACAAATGTAATTTGAAAGACTAAAAATTTGAACTTTACACCACAAAATGGCAACTTTCATGAAAAGAAGGGATTTAAACTTTACTTGATCTGAGATAAGTCCTTGAGGCTTTTGATGGGAGTCTTTGAGGTACACACGCTGTTGTAAGCCTTAGACAGTGTTTTATCTATGTTTTCTGATATCCCTTTGGGCTTTTCGGCCAATTCTTGCCTCTTTTGCAGCATGTAGGTGGCCAGCTCTTCGTTTTCGGGGCATAATACCCGCTTCTGGTTCTGCATCTTACTAGATTAATCAAAGAACTGAAGGTTTTGGAATAGGGATTTGACTGAGAGAGGAGGAGGGGAGGGGGGCAGAAGAGCGCCAAATTTTCCCGAGTTGCGTGGTGTTTGAATTGCCATCCCAATATGGATCTAGCCTAATTTGAGTTGAGAGTATCCATAATATGTTTCTCCATGGGCCTAGAGCATCATATTTTGCCTACATGAATGCAGCCCAGGAGTATTTTTTACGTGGATTGAGTTCATAATCAACCATCCGATAAGAAAATATTTCTACAATATATTTGGATATGATTTAGTAAAAATTATCTAATTTTAAAAATTAAACATATAGTATAGTATAAATAGTAAAAAATTACTAATTTTTTTAAATAAAATGATAAGCGACACAGAACAAATGAGACAAGACAGGACAATGAAAATTGATAACTTTCAAGTTTTTAAAAGTTCATCTAATGTTTATCTAAATTTTGAAATTAAATATTAAATATTTAAAAATATAAAATACAAGTCGACCAATAATATCCATGACAATTTTGAAATAGAAATACAGCAAAAATGAATAAATAAAATACAAGTCTACCATATTATAAGTGAATGCTAAGATATTTGAGGGTTTTAATTTAAATACTTAAAAAAAAAAAAAAAAAAAAAAAAGAGAGAGAGGAAAATATGATGTGTTGAGATAGGTCCCACACACGCAACACATCATCAAAAAATAATTAAAAATTTTCATCTGAATAGATTGCATCAGCAAACAAGATGGATTATATAAATGGCCTTTCATGTAATTAATAATGTATAGATAGATTATTTTTAAAAAATTTTATAATCTGAAATTTAAATTTAAATAAGTTGGATTGAAATTGAAAATTACTATCTGCATTTGTATATTGTAAATGTCAAACATAATTATTGCAAAAGGAATAACTTCACATGTAGAGGAAAGTTGTCTGGACATGTAAAAACTGAACACAATAACACGTAAAATAAAAATTTTTCATATTGATCATTGTATTTGATCAGTAATTCAAATTTGATTTTGATTCGTATTTAATGCGCTACAACAAGTAAGTTTTATTTTCTCTAACTATTGATTTCTTCAAACCCGATGTTACTCAATTCTATTATTTAGATACATCTATTAAAATGCAAAAATTAAAATAAATGACAATAAAAACTCAATTAATCTCACAAGTTACTTAAACTCGATAAGTTATTTAAATAGATTGCGAGTAATATCAGTCTACTTACACTCCTAGATATGATGTTTAATCTCTAACGATATTGAAAAATATCTTTTAGTTAAAAAAAGAAAAAAAAAAAAGAGCACCGTTATATTACTGTATAATTTAACCATTTATTATTACATTAGTTATCTAATTAATGATTCATGTTTATCTACAAAAATATTTACTACGTTTTATATTTATCAATTGTAATAAAATGTATTTAAGTTTTTCTTATCTTTGGATATCTTAATTTATTAGTAACTATATTTAACAATCAATAAATTAATAAAAAAAAATATTCATATACTTTTTTATATTATTAGTAGATTCATTTATTAAAAAAAATTACTTCTTGAATTCTATGAATTATTTAATTGAATCAAATCAAAATAAATATTTTATTTTTTACTAAATTTAATGTATATTTATTAAAAAACAACTTATTAAAAATTTAAAAGTAAATTATTAAAAATAATTATATTATTTTAAATTAATCTCATTCTAAATAAAATACTTTATTTTTTATTTTTATCAAAATTTTGTTAACATCAAAAAATTTTTAGAACCATATTAATGAAAGAGTTTTAACTTTCTATTAAATTATTCAACCTAACTATTTATTTCTATTAGTTAGAGTGTAGGTATATTAATTTTTACCCAACTAAGTATTATATTAATGACTCTATTAACTAAAAATTATTTATATTTCGTATTTATCAACTACTATATATAATAACTTTATGATATTGAAATTTCAAATTCACAAATAAATTTCTCAATAAATTTCATTGTAAATTATATAATAAAAAAATTTAGAATTTAAAACATAAATGATATATAGAATTAATATAACAATAATTTGTACTACACAAAATCTTTTGTGCATATTTCTTCATTTATCTTGTCTTATTTGATTATCAATAATTATTATAATTATTGTATTTCTAATATATAAAATTCTCTCATATTGGTGTCTTAATTTATTGGTTACTATATTTAATAATCAATAAATTAATAAAAAACATTCCTATACTTTTTAATATTATTAGTAAATTCATTTGTTAAAAAAAATTACTCCTTGAATTATATGAATTATTTAATTGAATCAAATCAAAATAAATATTTTATTTTTTACAAAATTTAATCTATATTTATAAAAAAAATAATTTATTAAAAATTTAATAATAAATTATTTAAAATAATTATATTATTTAAAATTATTCTCATTTTAAATAAAAAATTTTATTTTTTATTTTTGTCAAAATTTTATTAACATCTAAAAATTTTCAAAACTATATAACCGACTATAAATGAATGAGTTTTAAATTTCTATTAAATTATTCAATCTAATCATTTATTTCTTTTTTGAAAAGACCTAATTGTTTATTTCTATTCGTTAGAGTGTAGGTATATTGTTTTTTTACCTAACTAAGTATTATATTAATAACTCTATTAACTAAAAATTATTTATATTTTGCATTTGCTAACTACTATATATAATAACTTTATGATATTGAAACTTCAAATTCACAAATAAAATTTTCATTGAATTTCATTATAAATTGTATAATTAAAAATTTTTTAGAATTTTTACCATAAATGATATATAAAATTAATATAACAATAATTTATACTGCACAAAATCTTATTTGTATATTTCTACATCTATCTTATTATATTTGATTATCTATAATTATTATAATTACTATATTTCTAATATATAAAATTTTCTCATATTGGTGTCTTAATTTAATAGTAACTATATTTATTAATCGATAAATTAATAAAAAAAATGTTCCTATACTTTTTAATATTACTAGTAAATTCATTTGTTAAAAGAATTACTCCCTGAATTCTATGAATTATTTAATGAAATAAAATCAAAATAAATATTTTATTTCTGACTAAATTTAATCTATATTTATAAAAAATAATTTATTAAAAATTTAATAATAAATTATTAAACATAATTGTATTATTTAAAATTAATCTCATTTTAAATAAAATACTTTATTTTTTATTTTTATCAAAATTTTATTAAAATCTAAAAATTTTTAGAACTATATAACCTAATATGAATGAAAAAGTTTTAACTTTCTATCACATTATTTAACCTAGCTCTTTATTTCCTTTTTTTCAAAGGACTTAGCTATTTATTTCTATTAGTTAGAGTATAGTTATAGTATTTTTTATTTAACTTATTAATGACTCTATTAACTAAAAATTATTTATATTTTGTATTTATCAACTACTATATATAATAACTTGATGATATTGAAACTTCAAATTCACAAATAAATTTTTCATTGTAAATTATATAATTAAAAAATTCTAAAATTTTTTCCATAAATGATATGTAAAATTAATATAACAATAATTTGTACTACAAAACATTTATTTGTATATTTTTATATCTATCTAGTTATATTTAATTATCTATAATTACTATAATTATTGTATTTATAATATAAAAAATTCTCTTATATTGATGTCTTAATTTATTAGTAACTATATTTAACAATCAATAAATTAATAAAAATATATTTCTATATTTTTTTATATTATCAGTAGATTCATTTTTTTTAAAAAAATTACTCCTTGAATTCTATGAATTATTTAATTGAATCAAATCAAAATAAATATTTTATTTTTTTACCAAATTTAATATATATTTTATAAAAAATAATTTATTAAAAATTTAATAATAAGTTATTGAAAATAATTGTATTATTTAAAATTAATCTCATTCTTAATAAAATAATTTATTTTTATTTTTATCAAAATTTTATTAATATCTAAAAATTTTCAAAACTATATAACCTAGTATGAAAGAAAGAGTTTTAACTTTCTATTACATTATTCAACCTAACTATTTATTTCCTTTTTTTTTAAAGGACCTAACTATTTATTTCTATTAGTTAGAGTGTAGGTATATTATTTTTAACCTAACTAAGTATTATATTAATGACTCTAATAATTAAAAATTATTTATATTTTGTATTTATCAACTACTATTATCTTTTCCATAATAGATGTTGTTTAAGATTTTTGCACACATATTAAGAATTGTATTTAATAAATTTTATTACATAAGTAAAAAGCTATATAATCCTTAATTAATTATTTTCATAAATTATCATGTACTTTAAAAAGAAACAATTATTATGAAAGAGATAAATGGTAGAGTTGAAAAAAAATAATTAATATTTATAGATAATTGTAAAACGTCAATTATTTTGAAATAAAAATTTCTCTCTAAAACGACATCTATTTTGAAACAAAGGGAGTATACAATAACTTGATGATATTGAAACTTCAAATTCACAAATAAATTCTTCATTATAAATTACATAATTAAAAAAAAAATTAAATTTTTTTTACCATAAATGATATATAAAACTAATATAACAATAATTTTCACTTTACAAAATCTTATGTGTATATTTGTACATCTATCTTGTTGTATTTAATTATCTATAACTATTATAATTATTGTATTTGTAATATATAAATTCTCTAATATTGATGTCTTAATTTATTAGTAGCTATATTTAATAATCAATAAATGAATTAAAAATATTCCTATGCTTTTTTATATTATCAGTAAATTCATTTGTTAAAAAAAATTACTCTTTGAATTATATGAATTATTTAATTGAATCAAATCAAAATAAATATTTTATTTTTTACTAAATTTAATATATATTTTAAAAAATAATTTATTAAAATTTAATAATAAATTATTAAAAATAATTATATTATTTAAAATTAATCTCAGTCTAAATAACATCTAATTTTATTTCATTTTATTTTTATCAAAATTTTATTAACATCTAAAAACTTTAAGAACCATATAATCTACTATCAATAAATGAGTTTTAAATTTCTATTAAATTATTCAACCTAGCTATTTATTTCTTTTTTTGAAAGGACCTAACTATTTATTTCTATTTAGTTAGAGTGTAGGTATATTAATTGTTTACCTAACTAAGAATTATATTAATGACTCTATTAACTAAAAGTCATTTATATTTTGCATTTATCAACTACTATATATAATAACTTGATGATATTGAAACTTCAAATTTATAAATAAATTTTTCATTGAATCTCATTGTAAATTATAAAATTAAAAAATTTTTAGAATGTTTATCATAAATTATATATAAAATTAGTATAACAATAATTTGGACTGCACAAAATCTTATGTGTTTATTTCAACATATATCTTGTTATATTTGATTATAATATTAGTGAAAATATTTAATAATCAATAAATTAATAAAAAAATATTCCTATACTTTTTTATATTATTAGTAGATTCATTTGTTAAAAAAATTACTCATTGAATTCTATGAATTATTTAATTGAATCAAATCGAAATAAATATTTTATTTTTGACTAAATTTAATGTATATTTATAAAAAAACCACTTATAAAAAATTTAATAATAAATTATTTAAAATAATTATATTATTTAAAATTAATCTCATTGTGAATGAAATGCTTTATTTTTTATTTTTATCATAATTTTATTAACATCTAAAAATTTTCAAAACTATATAACCTACTATAAATGAATGAGTTTTAAATTTCTATTAAATTATTCAATCTAACTATTTATTTCTTTTTGTGAAAGGACCTAACTATTGTTTCTATTAATTAGATTGTAGGTATATTATTTATTTACCTAACTAATTATTATATTAATGACTCTATTAACTAAAGAGTATTTATATTTCACATTTATCAAATACTATATGACGATATTGAAACTTCAAATTCACAAATAAATTTTTCATTAAATTTCATTGTCAATTATATAATTAAAAATTTTAGAATTTCTACCATAAATGATATATAAAATTAATATAACAATAATTGTACTACACAAAATTTTATGTGTATATTTCTACATCTATCTTATTATGTTTGATTATCTATAATTATTATAATTACTATATTTATAATATATAAAATTTTATCATATATAATAATATTTTATGTAGTTAGTCAGATATAATTATGAATTGAAGCAGGTTTATTCATCATATTTGATGTAAATTACATCAATTTATTCTTAATTTATTGACTTTAAAATTTTAATAAATTAATATGATAATTTACTCTATCTTATTTGAATTGCATTGATTTGTCCTTTTTTATTATAATAAATTATAATTTCACTATTTTATGTATAAGTTATATTGATTCATTTTTAATATCAATTACCAAAATTATAATAGACTAATATCATTTCACTAACAACTAAAATATATAATAATATAAATTAACTACTAACTTATTTATTAAAATAAATTATAATATATTAAGATGAAAATTTTACTTTAGAGGATTGATGAAATTTTATTTTTAGATTGTTACATTTAATATATTTAAATTCAAAGTAATAGGTTTTATACTTGAGGAGAGGATTACAAATTTTATTTTTTAACATTATAGAGTTTAGATTTTAATAATTTTTCTCTATTTATTTGTTATTAAAATTATTATCGTAATTAAGATATTTTTAGATATAACTTACATAATATTACAATTTATATTTATCTAAAATATGCTCATTTTATATTTTATTTATTGTTAATAAATTCTCAAAATTTTGTAATTTCAAATATAAATAATGAATAGCAATAACTTCTATATTCTCTTAAATTTGATTCAATATTGATATAAAATCAAGAAAAGACTTTGAATGATAAAATATTTTATATGTGAAACTTCATACTATTGAAAAATAACTTAATTATTGATAAATTTATATCATTTTATTTTTTAATTAAAATTATATTAAAATAAGCTAAAATTCAAATTAAAAGTTTTTAATTAAAATAGAGAATTGATGATTTATTTATACATAAGCTGAAAATTGTTAAATTTTTATCACTATGTATATAACATACGTAGAGTGACTTATTTAAGTAAAAAAGATTATTTATATTTTATTGTGCATAAAATAAAATTATTTATATCCTGAATATAATAAGTAATTAGATTAATATATAGTTCACAAAATTAGATGTTGGTAAAAATTTGATAAAAAATAAAAAGATGTAAATATTTTATTCAGAATGAGATTAGTTTTAAACAATATAATTAATTTTTATTTTATTTTCAATTTTTGATAAATTATTTTCTAAAAAATAAATTGAATTTAGTCAAAAATAAATATTTACTTAGATTTTATTCAAATTAAATTTATGAAAAATTGATTTTTTTAAAATAAATATTTACTTAAAATGACAAAAAAAAAAAAAAAAAAAAGAGGAAGATAGTAAGTCAAGCCAAATGTGGGTGCCAGAAGAAGTGACAAAAACAAAACAGCAAAATCAACATTTATGCGTCGCATCTCGACAAAATCGTGCTTTAAATTACAAGTTATATGGTTTATGGTTTATAACTTTTAAATATTATTATTGAAAGCTAAATGGTGCTTTAAATTGAACACATATAATTTTTCATTTAAAAATATGTTTATTTATAAGAAAATTTATAGTTTTAAAATCTTTTTCTTCTAAAAAAGATATTTCATTATTGCATAAAATCAAACCAATAAGTGAATGTATTTTATTTTAGGAAAATCAAATTACATTAGATTTTTTAAAATAAATATTTTAAGTTTTCATCAACAAAATTAGAAAATAGTTTTTTTTATTTTTAATTTTAATCATATACATGTATTTTTATACATATGTTCCCTTTATTGATACTTTTTTATATGCTTCATCCGACCCAAAATGATTGAAAAAATTTCATTTCCACGAGAATTAAAAAAAATAGTTAATTATAGTTATTTTGTATATTTTAATCATTTTCTTACTAAAATACCTCTATTTATTTCTTTATTTTATCAACATTAATAAAAGTATAGTTATTATTGGAACTACAAATATTGGTGATAATATTTAAATATTAGTAGTAAAATGACTATTGGAACTTAAAAAAATTTATTGAAGAGTATAATTTTTTTCTTTTGCATTGAAAATACAAATTCAAAGTAAAAAAATAAAGTAGTAATTTATTGATAGTGTGGAAATAGATATAAATTAATGAGAGTATATTGAACAATTGTTTGATTAACTATTAATTAAAAAAATAAAATTATCAATCATTTTAAGACTCTTAAAATATAAATTTTGTCAATTATTTTGGGACGGAGAGATTATATATTATAGGTGTATATAGGAGGTGGCCTAGCTAGCCACTATATAAACGCATGGTTTTACTAAAACAAATGGAGGAAAAGAAGAGAGACAGAAGGCAGTGATGACAATCTTGAAAATGAAGTTGATGGTTTTGGCTATTCTTGCAATGACCGGAATTCTGATTTCAAGTGACCATGTAGCACTCGGCCAAGAATGCCAAGTTGACCTCCAACCCATCTCAAGGGTGTTGCGATGTGATAAAGAATGTTGATATTCCATGCGTATGCAAGCATGTGTCCAAGGAAATTGAGAAATTCATCGATATGGCCAAGGTGGTTCATGTTGCTAGCTCCTGTGGCAAACGACTTGACCCTGGCATGAAATGTGGAAGTAAGTATCATCATTCAGTAGCACTTGCCTTGTTATATAGATCAAAATCCAGTTGCTTATTGACATGTTTGCTTTGTTTTTATTTGGATTGCAGGTTATAGAGTGCCATGAGTTGGTTAAAAACAGCGGATCGAAGCAATAAAATATGAAATATGGAATAAGCATTGAGAAATTATTTGAGAAGTTGTTATGACTTCATTTATCTTCTGTTTTAGAATAAGCATTGTTGCTGTTACCATTTTATTAATATGAAATATGGAACGAAGCAATAAAATCTAATATTTACTCTAAATCACCAAGTTATTTTATCTATTTATTCATTTGATTCTAATTGACAACAAGTTAAACGAAGACGTACATGTAACTCAGCAAAGAAATTTCTGCATGAATATGCACTAATAATTGTACTAGTATGAAAAAGCAAATAAGTCAATAATTAATTTTAGAAAAGTGTTGGATAACTTTTTTTATATTATTTTTATTATGGTGGTATATGATATGTTCTATAATATAATTGATAAAATTAAATTTAAATATTCAATAAAAATAAAAAAAATAATATAAAAAATATCTAATATTTTTTAATCCCAGAAATCAGAACTCATGAAAACCGTTGCTACAGAAATATTTTTTTAATAGTGTAATAAATTATATTAATTAAATATTTTACAATATAATAATATATATGATACAGTATTCACTTATTTTTTTAATAATATGGCACCACGTTACACACGTGCTGTCGTTTGATCACTTCACTCAATACTTTTGGGCACCGAGAAATTAATTCTCTCTTCTTCTTTCTAAAGAAAGAAAAAATATCTCCACCACCGTCTCATATTAACCGTTTGATGATCACTAATCAATATCCATCGTCAACTGTGTTCCCCGCTCTAATCCGTTACCCAGACTCCCACGTGTCCACTGAAGTAACCGATATACCGGCTAGTGGATAAAAACGAAAGAACATTCTAGTCACAGCACACCGCTCAACTTCGCGTTCTCTCTCTCTCCTTATCCATCAGCAAATTACAATTAGATCTGAGCTGATTGCTGCAGTTGTTTTTTTCGTTTTTGTTGAAAAATCAGAAGATGATGGCTATGGTAGCGCCGCGAGAACATAACAGATCCACGCTGAATCCTAATGCTCCAGAGTTTGTGCCGGCCGTGTACCGTCAAGTGGAGGATTTTTCGCCTGAATGGTGGGACCTGGTAAAAACCTCCACCTGGTTCCGTGACTACTGGCTCACTCTACATCCGGAGGGCAGTTTTGATGGCAGCGAGGCCGATAATTATGTGACATATTTGGATCTTGAGGAGGAATTGGAAGCTCAGTTTGAGGAGCTGGTCATGTTGACTGAAAATAATGAAGACCAAAAGACCGAGCCTCCTGTCAATTATGGTAATTGACTATTTTTGTTTTGAAATAATGTATTGATTAATGATTAGGAGTAACATACTAATGGTTTTCGATTCAGGTGTTGATAATAAAATGAAAATGGATGTGAAAGTTGTACTTAAGGACTTGAGCAGTCCACCAAAATCTCCCAAGGAAAGGATTGTTAAGCCCGGGGGTCAGGGGAAAGCAGCCACCGCGGCTAAGTATCAAATGAAAGCACACTCACCTCGACGTATTCACCACATTCACCAGCCTCGTTGAATTGAGACAATAATTAGCATCAGTTTGCTTTGTGATCATTGACACTGAGTAGCTCTGTTAGTTGCGTCATCGTTTTTGTACATACACCAATCAAATCAAGGTCTGTAAGTTGTATGTATCCTTTTGTTTTTCATATTTCGTGATGTGGTGTTGTGTTGAGCTGTGTTTGGCTGTTGGTGTTGATGATTAGAGAATAATTGAAAGTGCCTTTCTTTGTCAATTGTGTACTATTAATTTAATTATTGCCAACTACTCTAATTCCAACATATTGCTCCACAATCTACTTGACAGTGGAAACTCTATGAATCTCAGTGGTAAGGGTAAAAACTATGTGCCGAATAGTAATAATTTTTTATGTTTTTGTATTAATTAATTTTTATAATTAAAATTTAAATATATTGTGCATCATTTAATAATATAATTTAAAATCTATGAGATGTAATTTGTAATTAAATTTTATAATAAATATTATTTAATTTAAAATATTGTTATTTAATATATTATTCTTGTATTATTACTTTGATATAAATACAGAATTTACTGAATTTTATATTGTAGAAAAAGTTTAGAATTTAGTGTATTATCTATTGTAAAAAAAAAAAAAAGAAGCCCAATAATAAATAGTAGTAACTTTCAAAATCATGTAGTAATGTGAAATCATACATCTGTATGTGCTAAGATTCTCTGCTTGCCTTTCCTCTGATATGATGGACATTTCGCCTCTATAGTCAAAGTTCAGTGCAGAAAACTATTTTTTCCTTATTCCTTGATTCATTGCTCATCAATTAACGTCTGATGAACGGGGAAAAAAGGATTCAGTTGTCCAACCATTATTCAAAAGAAAAATTATGAAATAGTGAATATGAACTTGCAAATGTAAATATTATTCCATTTTGAATGCCTGTCAAATAAGGAAATTATATCCCAAAGTAAAGACTAGGACATTATATCAAGCGAATTTGGATTTGGATTGGGACATTTGGGTTATGAATTATAAGAATGAACTCAGCTTAATTTTTTTTGATTTTTTTTTTTTGGAAGTATTTAAGTTTTCTTTTGCATCTAGAAAGAGGCTTGATGACTTGGCTCACATATTTAGTCTGGTTATTTTCTGTGGGTGGTCTTAGGACTAAACTCCACTTAGCCTTTGAGTCGTCAGCAGCAGAATGGAGAGTTTTCTTGGCCGCCCACAGTAGAATGATTTGCTAGTTATTAACAGTATAAATGGATTAAAGCAGTTTATAATGTACTCCAGATCATTTTAAAAAATTATTTAAGCTCCTTAGGTAATTGAGTCGAGCTTAAATTTTAGTTATTTGAATAAATTATCAGACGGTTTGAAATTTTTTATTAAACTTAAATTTTACTTTTTATATATTTCAATAACTTTATATAAATAATAAAATTGAATTGAATTTCAAATTTTAAGCTCGATACTGAGAGTTAAGCTGGAAATTGGCATTGCTGTACAGGGTCTATTTAGTTGGCAAGCAAGCTCATCATGCCCATGTAAGCTGCTCCATATTGTAAAGTGAGCAACCTCAGAACAACCAACCAACTAGAAATTTTCTTTTCTTTTCTGTTGTTTTCTCGATGCGTAAAAGAGGGTATAATCGAATTTTAAGTGTAGTCAATTTAAATTCTAAAAAGAGCCATCAAAATTCCATGTGAAGGCGGAGGGGGTATCTTCTTATTACTGACATTTGTCAAAAAACAGATCAAAATGTGACCGACCACGTGTAGTCAATAGTTTGGCATTTCTTTGATCAGAGGTCTCTGCAACTTTACATTCCTTGTAAGGAAAATCTATTTTTATTTTTCTGTCTCAATCTCGTGTTGCATGCATCTGCAATTCATTCGTTATTAAACTTTACATGGATTTCCAAGTCTCGATTTTAAGACTTAATTATCAAAAAAGTCTTAAATTTTAAGAAATTTATCTCATACTTCATCTTTTAAAAATTAAACTTTAATTTTCTTTTTAAATTTATGCTCAAACTAATATTTAATTATTAAAAAATCGATAAGGGATTATTTTGAGCCTGAACTTTTTTAAAATATTCATTATATCCAAAAAATAACTAAAAATTATATAAAATCTTTTTTTAGGTCTAACTAAATTTTTTTAAAAAGTTTAGAATTGGTCATTAAATATTCAGTATGCAATTTAAGACCTCAGTCAAATCCTAACTAAATTCCGCATGCTTCAGATTGATTATACATATTTAAGCAGTTCACCAGATGCATCAACTAACTATGGACGCTACTTGAAGCAACCACACTCAGATGGAATCAAATTAAATTTTAAAATTTTTGAATTAAATTAAAATATTAAATTTTAAAATTGATTGAATATACATATATATTTATATATAAATGTGTATATATATTCAATCAATTTAAAATTTTTATATTTTAATTCAATTTAAAAATTTTTAATTTTAATTTAATCTAATCGAGCTCCTTTGTTTTTTAATTTTCAGATTAATTTTCTAAATTGAATTAAGGTTTTTAGAATTTTTAAATTTATTTGTGAACTCCAGCTTATCATGCGTGTGGAGTTTCTAAATGTTTTTACCTCCTAGCTAAATGTTTAGCAACATTAATTTTTTATTTTCACTTTTGTTCAATTTCAAGGAAATTAGGCTCAGCCTCCTCTTTGGAAAATCAAAAGTGCCAATTAACTTTTTGATTAGTAATCAAACATTTCATTAAAAAATAAAAAGTCATCACTAAACTAATAAAATAGATATTGCTTTCCTAATTATAGAAACTATACTCCAATCATTCATAAAAATGCTTCATCTATTGCTTTCCCTCTGCAATTGCATAAAATAGGCTTTTCCAAGGCAGGCAGGCAGGCAGGCAGCCATCCATCCATCATCAGTCATACATGTGATTTTACATTGTCCAAAACAGTATGCTAATGACCGACCACTTTTACTAGATTAATTAACTATGAATGAACAAGGTTGGCCATTTATACCAATCTTGATTAGGTAGTGGATTCAATTATCATAGTTGGTGGGTTTTGAGTATTAACCTTAAAACTAGCCTCTTTTTAGTAAAATATATCATTTGGGTCCATGTAGAATGAAATAATAAGATTGTGAATCGTGTGACCTATAGAAGCTAACAATGGTATTTAGTGTTCAACTAAAGCATATTTAAATTTAACCAATATCAAATATATGTCCCAAGTTTTTCGCTTGGACAAAATGAAAGCCATCTTGACTAACTTTTAGATGGAATTGATCTTAGGGACAATGGTTTGGTATTTAGAGGAATTTAAGGAAGAATGTCTAGATCCTAATGTTTTTGATACTTTATAATAGCTTGCTTCCAAGCTCACCATAGATTTTGATTATGGTGGAAAAGGAATATGTTAGCTATGTTTGACTTGTCATTGGCATAATGAAGACATACAAATTTTCCTTTAACATCAAATTATAACAATTGTACATATTTTTTTATGATATATGTAATTAAATGCAATATAATGTAAATTTATTTTAATATCTCTTCTTAAATTTTTATCCAATTCCATTTCGTCATATTCAATTAATTAATCAAACTAAATGGAATAATAACATATTGTGTATTCTAAAAGAATTGAAATGGACCACTTCCAATTCTTGTTTTATGCATATGATACACCTAATGTCAAGAATGCTTGTAGTGGTTGGGAATTGACAATACCTTGAAATTTTGTATTTTCTCTATGGTTTTGCTTTTCCTTACCCTTTGGATGAATAACCAAATTTAAAGCAAAAAAGGCTCCCATCACAAGCAAAGCAACACAAATTAATGCTTTAGTTTTATCAATATATATATATATATATATATAGTAGTAGAGATTCAAATTCAAAATTATATAATAAACTCGAACGAAATAAAATTAAGATTTATTAATTAAATTAATGATTTTATTCGCACACACATATGTAATATTTGTCTACAGCTTCTAGGAATCTGTAATATTCATTTATATATTGGAAATGCTATCTGTTCCACAATTTTCAGAACTACAAAAGATTTTTTTATTCATTAAAAAAAACGTATGAATAAGAGTAAAACATCTCTAGAATAGAACACTAACATTATAAAGTTTATTCTAATGATGAAATAAGAATTGAACTATTAGAGTAAACAGATGAAAGATGCTTTAGAATCAAATATTGTAGAGTCCTTGAGGACAAGGTTCTAATTTTATCAATACAAAACTCTATGAATACAAATTAAGATATGATATTCTGTCTCACTCACTTGTCATGAATGTTTTTAAAATTGGATTGGTTGATTTGTTGATTTTTAGTTATGTGAATTTGATCCATTTAATTAATTCAATATAATAAAATATTATTTTTATTAATAAAAATATTTTAAAAGTATTTTAAAATCAGAAAAAATAATATAATATGATAAAATAATAAAAAAATATGTTAACATTTAATTTTTTAAGTCAGATGTGCAATTTTAAATTTTTATTTTTTATAGAATAATATAAGTTTAAATTTGGACTGATTTAGTAATTTTGATCAATTTTTCTAATTTTAATAAATTTTTAAAATTAATCAGAATTTTTAATTTTTATCAATTTAACATATTAATCTGATTTAATTTTAAAAACACTTCTTGCTATGAGATGATTAGTCAGCACATGCAAAACGTCCCTGACAGCTAAATCCATCATTAAATAAAAGAGTCATAAAAAAAAAAAAAAAAAGCAAAATTGGCGGTCCGTCAAATAACCCACTTTTTCTTTATGATCAAACTAACCATTTTTGTGTTATTCAAAGTAGCCGTTGCAATTGCACGCCCCTCTCTTGTGCTATTTAAATACTGAAAGTCCCTTACAGTATTCCATCAGGAAATCCGTCCCCCTCTCTCTCTTTTATCTTCTCTCTTCTTTTCTTTTAATATATATTTATATATATGCACCCATCTCCCCTACCTTCCTTCCTTCCTCTACCTGAAAATCAAGAAACACCCTTTTTTGAACAGGGAATCAACATTCTCATTCTCACAAATTTAGCTATAATAATTCCATGAATCCTATTATAACTCAATCCACTCCTTCAACCCCATTATTATTTGCATCAGGTGTCTGCACTAGCAACAGCACCAGCTCCAGCAGTGAGATTAGTGATGATAGCCCACCAGCATCCTTCCGTTTTGAGCTCCAAGATGTTGATTACGCTTATCCAAGCAAATCTTTATCTTGCTCATCCTCGTATCGGTCTTTGGCAGTTCTATCTGACCATATAGGATCAGTTTCTTGCTTGGCTTTGTGTGGTGAATTCATCTTGAGTGCTTCACAAGGGAAGGATATTATAGTTTGGCAACAGCCTGATTTGAGGCTGTTTACCAAATTTGGACAAGGTGATGGTTCGGTTAAGGCCCTTGTAACGGTTGGTAGTATGGTCTTTACTGCTCATCAAGATAGTAGGATTAGAGTATGGAAGGTGTCAAGAAGTTCAGAGAATGTGTTTAGGCTTGTTGATACTCTTCCTACTACAAAAGATTATTTAGGGAAGTTCATGAAGCAGAGTAATTATGTCCAAACT
>CATIWR010315470.1:0-10163 GCA_949677035.1 Omphalea diandra | reverse complement strand
TCTTCTCTAGAAGTTTGGATGTGATTATATTTTCATCCCATTATTTACATAGTAAAAATCTACTTGGAGAATGAGACACCTTCCTAACTTCTTTTACTGTGATTTTATAGCTGACTTGAGTATTGGAGTGCCGCCGTGGATACCCAAATAATAAAAAACAGCTATGGATGAATTATTTATTTATTTATTTATCTTCTAATTAGCTAAAAATAATTAATTAAGTTTTAAGTGACCTTTTTTAAAATTCCTGTTAGTTAGATTCAGATTGTGCAAGGGCAATCACAGTTAGAAGTTGACTGGGCATACAACAGTGCTGATGGTAGTCTCAGTGGCTAGGTCCAGTTTCTGTCCAAATCCTAAGAAGGACTAAATGGGCTTCCTAGCCCAGTCCAAGAAAATCAAAGTTATTTTCTGTTAGGACCTGGCCCAAGGACTTCTTTTTATTTTGTTTGGACTACCATTGGATTTTTTTTACTACTATTTATTTCATTTTAGTTTTTTTTTTAAATTTTTGAGATTAAATCATTTTAATTTTAAGGTGAATTTTTATTTTTAGTTTTATTTTGAGTTAATTCTGATTTATATTAATTTTAAAATTGACATGACAATTTCAAAAAGCTAATAGAATAAAATAGTTACTCCTAAAAAAAAGAATAAAATAGTTATTTGGAATATAACAAAAAATATCTAACATTATTGCTCAAATACATATATATATATATATATTTATTTATTTATATATATATATAACTAATTTGATCCTTGATTTTTTAAAATAAATACTCAAATTGAAATTAATTATTTCATTCAATTTAAGAGAAACATTGCTCAATTAATTTAATAGAGCCTTATTTTGACCAATTAACAATGTATGAGTATAGCATGTAAGATGTTAAGCGATTTTTTCCTCATATTAATATTTATTTCATCTTCTTAATTATAGTTATTTATCTCACTCGTCGTTAGGGTACAAAATCGATTTAAATTGAATAAACTATATTGAATAAATTAAAATTTAAAATTTTAAAATACAAATTAAGCTAAACCGAATAAATATATAAACTAAATTAAATCTAACTTTTAAAATAAAATTAATATAAATAATAGTTTTTATAATATATTTTTAAATATTTAATATAAATAATAGATTCTTATATATTTAATATAAAAATATGAATTTCAAATATGTTTGAATTATTTATATTTGATTTAGCATACACTTAACTTATATTGATTTGATTTAAAATACATTCATTTCAATTCAATTAAATCAAAATTTTGTTGTTAAAATAAAATAAAATAAAATTTATTGTTTTTTTTTCAAAAATTAAATTAAATCAACTATATGTTTAAATCGAATTCAAAAATTAAACCAATTGGATTGAATAGATTTTTTAAGTTTGAAGCATTTTGTGCCCACCCCCTACTCACCATCAATTCAAACGACAGGGCATCTCATCTCTCCTTCACATTTCATCCCACTGCCATTACTTCATTCCTTTAACTATGGGCATTATAGTATCATCTGACGCTGCCACTGGAAGCACCCATCATTCATTCATAAATTAACCAGAGCAGAGAGAGAGAGATAAGCCCGAGATATCGAAGTCGGAATCGTAATTATTTCTCGTCAAATTCGAAACAGAGTGCTGCTATATATTTTACGGTATCTTTTCTTTGCCGCTTTTCTAACTAGAGAAAATGAAACAAGGCAAAGAGAGATAGTATATGACAATAGCCGGTAGAAATTCTGGTGCGTAGTTGCAACGATAATGACGATGGCTATGTGCCAGGATTTCAAATTGTCCTGAGCTAGATGTTTTTTGATAACACAGTTAACAATTAAAATTTTAAATATTTATTTTTAAAATTTATTTAATAACTTTATTTGTCTATTATTAAAAAATTTAATTTAATTAATTTTTTTAAATAATAAAATAAAAATTTTAATATAAAATTATTAACTGGTTAAATAATAAATATATTCTGAATAATTCAACAAACTATTTTTTAAAAATAAAATCCATTTAATCAAAAAAAAAAAGAAAAAGAGGGAACACTTTCACTCGATTGAAAGAACGCACAAGGATCAAATCCTCTCTGAAAAAACACACAGATCAAGATCTGTTCTCCTACTCTTCTTACTCCTCTCCCAAAATCTCTGTGCTATCCGTTTGAAAGAAAATCCAAAACCCATATTACAGTTCAAGTTCCAATTTCAGCTCTTAGATCGCCGACGGTGAGAGCAGCGACGGTGGCGGAGCAAACAGAGGCGAATGAAAATGAGATCGTGCCAGCTGCGGAGGAGCGACCACCAGTCCAAGCCAAAACGAGATCCAGCCACCGCCACCATCAGCTTCTTCTAATTCCTCAAATTCAATCATTCTAGTATGTTTTCCCCTCCTTTTAATTTTTTTTTCTTTTTTCTCTTTGTGTGCGAATAAAAGGTTGGCTTCAAAAAGGTATGGTTTGAAGCTTCCCGTTTTCTTGTTGTGAAGGACGTTGGGCAGTGGATGAAGTTTCTATGTTCCTTTCTTTCTGTGGGTTTTTTAGTGAGTTCTTAATGGGAAAAATGCTGGAAGTGCTGTTTTGATTGATTTGTGGGTTGCCCTTTTGTTGGTTTGTTGATTTCGAAGGGATGAGATGTTGATCAATGGCCAGAGGAACCCAAATGCTGTGCCTGATGGCTAGCGACGGTGATGCTCGGTTTCGATTTTGGTATCCTGATTACGAGATATTAGGGTTTATGGCTTTGGCTTTGGATCTGGACCTAATTATTATTTCTTAGGAAAGGAACATTTTATGAAAGAAAAAGAACAATTTTCAGATTTTTGCGTATTTGTGTTTGTTAAATTCATTCCATATTAACAAATGAATTGAACAGATTTTTTAGAGTTGAATTTATTTTTCAGTTCAGTTTTATTACATGAACTGAATAGATATTTTAGTGGTAAATTATTTTTCAGTGTTTGTATTTGTGAAATTCTTCTTTATGCGGTCATGTAAGTGATAAAATTTTAGAAATAACAGAGAGAAACTCACACTAATGGGTGTTTAGTAGGTCCAAAGTAAAATGTTGAACGTCAAATATGCCAAAATTGAAGGTGAGATGTGAAAGTGACCAGTTGCGAATAGTTCGAATGCAAGTTATGCATTTTGCCAAGTTAGATTGAAGCTGTTTTATATATGACATGCATGGCTTAAGTCAACCAATAAAATAAATTGCTGTACTAAATAACATTACTGCATTACTCCATGTATGGGTCAAACTAGATGACTTGAGCTTTAGCAAAATAACTTTTGTTTGGATTTATGAATCTACAAATTTAATCTTTTGATTTGACGATTTAAACAGTTTAAGATAATCCTTCTTTTCAAATACTGCAAAACTTCATTGTTTGGAAATATTAGTATGTGATTTTTCTGCCTCTGCATGTCTATGTAATATAGCTGTTAGATTTTGTTGTAAGTTTATCAAACAGTGTGTATGATATAGATGTTCACATCTTCTGGTCTCGTGTGAGTTGAATATCATGCATCTTGAGTCTATGGAATAAATTAATTGCTTCATCTTTTTATGTCTCCAAAACATCTTAGCATTTCCTAAATACATAACTTGTTCGCATCAATCTGGGTTTAGTTGTTATCACAATCTATTAATTTCCGATTTTGGATTATTGGAACTTTCTTATCTCTTGCTTTGACAGGTTATGGAAGCTTAAATAGATAATAAACGAAGTTGTTTTGTTGCAAGCCATGGGGACTGAAAATCCTGGTCGCCCAAATTTTCCTATGACACCTTCCACTACACCATTTGCTGCCGGTCCTCCTACTATGACACCTTTTTCATCTTCTGGTCCTGTGGTTGGATCAGATGCCACTGGGATTAGAGCTACTCCACCATTAGCTCCTCAAACTACAACACCTTCTGTGCCAACTGGGCCACCAGGTGTTTCAGAGGCCTCGGTCTTTAGACCTTCGCCTCCAGCATCTTATGTACTGCCCTCTGGACCTTTTCAGCGCTTCCCAACTCCACAATTTCCTTCTACACCTCAGGCTCCTCCTGTTGGACAACCACCATTTCAACCTCCCGTTGGTCAAATATCATACCAACCTTCATTTCGTCCTCGACCACAGATGGCTTCAGTGCCTATGGGATCTCCACCTTCAAATTTGAATGCTCCTCAATCTTCACCGGATACTTCTTTTTTTGCTCCAAGACCCAATTTTCAGCCCTCTTTTCCTCCAGCAGATTCATCTTATCCTTCTGCCAGAGCTACTTTTCAGCCACCTCTACCTGGATATATAAAACAGACTTCAGTTTCACAAGCCCCACCTGGATATATAAAACAGACTTCAGTTTCACAAGCCCCACCTATACAATCTCCTTTTCAACAAGGAAGTCATGTGCCTCCTGCAACGCCGTCTCCCAATTTTCCTTCTCACCAAGGAGGTTTTGATCTGCCTTCTTCAATATCTGGCCCTTTTGGCTTGCAATCAAGGGACCAAATCCAACACCCAGGCTCCATACCTCCCATAGGTGGCATCCAAGGCTTGGTGGAAGATTTCAGTTCACTTTCTGTTGGGTCTATTCCAGGATCGATTGATCCAGGGCTTGATCCAAAAGCATTGCCAAGGCCGTTGGATGGTGATGTAAAACCAGCTTCATTGTCCGAGTCATACTCTATGAATTGTGATTCTAGATATCTAAGGCTTACTACTGGTGCTATACCAAATTCTCAGTCTCTGGCCTCAAGGTGGCATTTGCCTCTTGGAGCAGTTGTTTGTCCTCTTGCAGAGGCTCCAGATGGGGTTAGTGTGTTTGCAATGGAAAACAGTTGATAATGTAGACATGCTTTAATTACCATTGATTTGAGAATTCATTTAACTTTTGCTGTTTATTGTTTTTCTCTATTCAGGAGGAGGTGCCGGTGCTTAATTTTCTTTCAACTGGCATTGTTCGTTGTAGAAGATGTCGCACATATGTGAATCCATATGTAACATTTACAGATGCTGGAAGGAAGTGGCGATGTAACATTTGTTCTCTACTCAATGATGGTAAATCTAGAATATCTTAAGATTAATGTATCAGTAGGCATTTGGAAACCTGTTTGCCATCATCAGCCGCATGTGTCTTGTGAAATTTCACTCATAGCTAAGTGTATATTTTAATTTTTATGCATGCATGTTAAAAATTTTTAGTCCTTGAGAATACCACATTTAAAAATTCCACTCAGATAACTACGGAGAACATAAAAATAGTTTGTCATCTTATCCATTGTAATTTATGACATAGTTCTGCATATGTTGATGCTGTTTGAATCTGCCTCTAAAGTTGCTCACTTTGTTCAATTCCTTGTGGAGCTGTAAAATGTGACAGGACTTTTATCTTCAGTTACAATACAATCATAGAAGTTAAAAGTTCTAATAGCTTGACTTTGTTCAAGCTTATTGGCTTTACCCACATCTTATACTTTTGGTAGGATGATGTTTGGGTTTTGGTTTGATGCACATATTCTTTCAATATATGCAACTAAATTGCTTTAAATTCTTGAAACTGATGATAATAATAATAATAATAAAGTGGCCTTAGCTAAGTTTAGTTTAGGATGCATTTTACAATCTAATTTTACAATGTGGAACTCTTTTACTTAAGTGCTTTTTTCCCTTTATTTGATGTGACCCATTCCTTACCTTAACTCTGTGTTTGGAAGGGTGGAAAGTGGGGGGAAGGATAGAGGAAGGAAAATAAGGATTTATTTTCCAATTTATTTGTTTGGAAGAAGAGGGAAAACCGAGAGAAACCAAAATGAGATGCAGAGTTCATCAAACAATTTCTTTTTTTTTTGCAATTTGGAAACATGGGAAATTGGATGCAGGGCTCACAAATAATTCTCTCCAAATTGAAAACATGGGTGGAAAGTACTTATCATTTTTCCCTGTAACTTCTTCCCAAAAAAGGTGGAAAGCAAGTTACAGTTTCCTGTTTAATAGAATCTTTTCTCTCGAAAAGTGAGGGAGAGTTTATTTCGTATCTCTTAGCTTTATTTTCTTTTGCTTTGACTTTCTTTTTCTCCTTGTTTTGCTCCCAGAGTGTTAGAGATTGGTTATAATTACATATGAGACTGTTAAAATATTTTTTGTTTTATCTGGTACTTTATTTGTTTTTTCGCTCTGTTTCGTTGGATTTTATTTTTGTCTTTTGCAGATTACTCAAATGATTATTTTCCTTTTCTCTCTAGGCATGAGACGGTTTCTTGTCAAGTTTGATATGTACCTAGTATGTTTTACTCTTGTAGTATCTTTTCCTGTTTACAAGTATGGTTGCTGATCAATCTTAAACTGATTTTCAGTTGCTGGTGAGTATTTTGCCCATTTAGATGCCACTGGCAGGAGAGTTGATTTGGATCAACGGCCAGAGCTCACAAAGGGTAGTGTGGAGTTTGTTGCTCCAACTGAGTATATGGTGCGGCCTCCAATGCCGCCACTGTATTTCTTTCTTATTGATGTTTCTATATCTGCAGTTAGAAGTGGCATGATTGAGGTAAGTTCTCTCCTAAGGAGTAATCTGTGTTAAATATAGCATTTCTACAGCTATAATGTATATAAGACTATAAGGGGTATACTGCTAATACCGATACCGCCATTTTTCACAATACCGCCCAATACCGACTCCATTGACGATGAAAACCGCAAAAATTGATATCATTAAAATTATGCGGTATTGGCGGTATTACTGATACTGATACCGAAAAGTCGAGTTAACTCATTTATTAACCATGGATACCGAAAAGTCGAGTTAACTCATTTATTAATCATGGATGAATGATTCAAACCGAAACCGATACCCGCAAACCTTTCCAATCTATAAAATATCTATACAAAAATTTTCATTATTGCCGACGGTATACCGTTAAAACTTTTCCAAAACCGAAACCAAAACTGAAACCGAAAAATCTTAAATCTTAATACCGAAAATTTTTGGTAACTCATGGTTTCGGTTTAGTTTGGCGGTTCGGTTTTGGCAGTATACTGTTTAAAAACCGTGAAACTTACACCCCTAAATGTATATGTCCGGATGAAACATAGCTTAAATTCAACCTGATGTTTCTGATGTGTGATTCTGTTATACTTATCTTAAGTAAGGGCATCTGTTGTATGGTTTGCAGCTCATTTTTATTGTCAACTGCAAGTACATTTATTTGGTTGCGTAGTCTCAAGAATACATGCAGTGTCGGTTATATTCCTTTCTCAAGTTTTGATGTGCCAGTTTGGAAATGCTTTAAATGACATATGCAAATGGCTATGGGTCTCGGCTTAACTGAACTTATATTTTTGGCAGGGGTGGAGGCACATTACTTGTGGGAGGGGCCTGGTGCTGCCTCCCCGCACCCACTCCTTCCCCCTCCATCTCCCAAGTTTTTTTTTTTTTTTTTTCTTAATCCAATTTTGTCCATATAAGTCCAAGCCTTCCTATTTTGCCCTTTTCAAAAATCCATTCAACCATCCAGACTTTTTTGCTTTTAAATTTTCCCCATTTACCATCCAATATATGAATCCTTAGCCCACACATTTTTCTTTCCACTTTTATGTTTATCCTTTATTTATTAAAATTTTAAAAATTATATTGAACTTTGAATTTATTTTTTGTTTCGAGTTATTTTAAATCTGAAAAAAGTATGAACTTTTTTCTTGTTATATTCAACTGTACGTTATAATTTTTCTTATTTGTGGTTGTGTGTGTGTGTAAATATTAATTTTAGGTAAAAATTTTTATTTATTTCAAATACATTAATTTCAAGTTATTATTATATGAATTGCTTGATATAAAATTATTATGTTTAGGTAGGAATATTTAGTTTGTAGCTTATTCTTAAAGTTTTAGCAAAAATAATTTATTTTTAATTTTCTTAAATAACAAGTGAAAACTATCAACAATAGATACCAAAGAAAATGCATCTGTTACAGAATCCTATGAACTCCATCTCCTCGCAGAATTCAATCCTGCATCTGCCCCTGAGTTTTGGGGGAATGTTTTAGGTGTGGTTGTTGCCAGCAAGATTAATTCTGAAGAGATGTAAAAGGCTGGTACCAATCCTATTAAATAAAATGTGGTGTCTTGTTAGGTTAATTGCTTATTACTCCATTATCATACGCCTTTATAGATTATCCTAATTGATAAGGGATGAGGGATTGGTGTGTCTTAGACTCTCAATGTCTTCGTTGAGAGGTTAATTTCAATGTAAGCACTGCCTGAGGTTAATTTCAACAGCAGTATGTGTCTGTGCATGTTCATCTGAAGTTGTGTGTACCCCTTTATTTATAACTCATTCAATTTTGAGTTCTGTATGTAGGTTGTGGCCAAAACGATTAAGTCTTGTTTAGATGACTTACCTGGCTTCCCCAGAACACAGATCGGGTTTATTACTTATGATAGCACAATACATTTTTTCAACATGAAGGCAAGTGATGTGATTATTTGGAAGCTTGTTCTCTGAGATTCTTTGTGTAATTTCCCCTATTTTAGCTTAGCTGAAAAAGTTGTGTGTTTTTTCTATTGTGCAGTCATCGTTGACACAACCTCAGATGATGGTGGTTTCGGATTTGGATGACATATTTGTTCCATTGCCTGATGATCTCCTAGTTAATTTGTCTGAGTCAAGAAGTGTTGTGGAAGCATTTTTGGATAGTTTGCCATCAATGTTTCAGGACAATATGAATGTGGAATCTGCTTTTGGTCCAGCTTTAAAAGCAGCATTTATGGTTATGGTGTGTTCATGGGTCCCTTTTCTTTCTTTTTTAACATTTTCATGCTTACCACTTTGTTTGATGATTTTTAGGTCAGCTTCTTTCCAAATGTTATGTTCTATCCAAATCCTATTTGAATTATTATTTATCAGTTAGTTACAACGCAAGATGAAAGGAAAAGGAAAAAAAGAGTAATTATCTAACTTTTCTTAATGATTTTTTTTTTTCCATCAATATTGATATTGGCTTGCATCAGGAATGGGAAGGAAGTTGGTAAATGTGTCAATATCCGATAAGTTCATAACAAAGTAGCTTTCAGGGGCTTTTTTAGATACAATCATACAACAAAAGCCACAAATCAAGTAAAAGGAGATCCTTAGATTTTCAAATCTTCTTCCTTTTTCCCTTTGTGAGATAATTAATTGAAGTTTTCTGTTTTCATTTTCAGCATAATATAGTTATTATTCTTTTTTGCAGTGGTTTGGTCATCCATCTCCTTTGTACTAACTCCTCTCTCTCCCCCCTCTCCAGAGCCAACTTGGTGGAAAATTGTTGATTTTCCAGAATACAATGCCATCTCTTGGTGTTGGCCGCTTAAAGTTGCGTGGCAATGATCTTCGTGTCTATGGAACGGATAAAGAACATGCTTTAAGAATACCTGAGGATCCATTTTATAAGCAAATGGCTGCTGATTTTACCAAGTACCAGATAGGAGTTAATATATATGCATTCAGCGACAAGTACACTGATATAGCTTCCATAGGTGCAGTATTTACTTAACTTGAACCATGTTCTTTCATTGGTATAATAGTTTATAATGTAATCAAAAGTGTAACTTGCCTGTACCACATTTTCAGACAATTTTGAAGTGTGCTTTTAGTATTTTTATGTGGTGAATTTGGCCTGTAAGTAGACATAGGCAGGACGTTTTATGCACCTTTAACCAATTCTACATGGTAGGTTGATTTTCTTTCTTTCTGCTTTCTGATTCTGCTTGTAGGATATCAGACTGAAAAGTCTTGAAGTATGTGACTTTTTTATTTTCTTTCATTCGAGTCATTATTGGATCTTACATGTGCTTGGGGATGCTATGTTTATTGAATTATGTAGAAACCATTTTTGAAAGACAGATACATGGTTGTAATATAAGCATATATTGCTGGTTGTTTCTTTATTTTCTTGGCCTAAATTATTTATGTATCTGTTAATGATACATAGCAAAACTTTTATAGATGTGAACTGTCAACAATTGGTATAAATTTATTAATATCTCCTTTTGTAGGGACTCTGGCTAAATATACTGGAGGACAGGTTTATTATTACCCAAGTTTCCAATCAGTTAATCATGGCGAGAAGTTGAGACATGAGTTAGCTAGGGATCTTACTAGGGAAACTGCTTGGGAAGCTGTAATGCG
>CATIWR010315468.1:0-17237 GCA_949677035.1 Omphalea diandra | reverse complement strand
TCTCAAATATTGTTTCTAAGTCAAACAATGCCTCCTCGATTTCTGTCTTTGGTAATCTCCATGCCAAAAATCTTCTTTGCTTTGTCTAAATCCTTCATTTCAAACTCCTTTCTCAATTGAGTCTTCAATTTCTCAATTTCTCAATTTCTGTCTGACTCTTTGAAGCTATTAACATAAAGAAGAAGATATATAAAGGATTCATCTTGTAGCTTATGCAAATACACATAATGATCATATTTACTCCTGGTGTACTTCTGTTTTATCATAAACTTGTCAAATCTTGTGTACCACTACCTCGAAGATTGCTTCAACTTGTATAAAGATTTCTCAAGTTTACACACCAAATTTTCTTTTCCAGCAATCTTGAACCCTTCTGGCTAAGTCATGTAGATTTCCTCTTCCAAGTCTCCATGTAAAAATGTAGTTTTCACATCTAATTGAACTAGTTCTAAATCCAACTGTGCTACCAAAGCCAGCAAAATTCTAATGGAACAACAATTGGTATTAGAACTAGATCTTTATCTTTAAATGTCTCATCTACATTCACCAGATCAGTAATCAACTGATTAAAACTGGTAACATGATCATTTATTGTGGTACTTGGTACATAAGTCAAGTTTCCTCATGTGAAACTTATTATGGTTGCTTTTCTTTAGAAATTTTTCTTTTAGTGCCTTTCATAAATTACTTGTAGAGGTTTCTTTCGAAAATGCATACCTCTGCTCTCTAGAAATGTATGATCGAATTGTACCACATGTCAATTGATTGATCGTCTTTCAATTTTTTTCCTCAACATCATATGGTTTCTCATGTTTAATGACAATATCTAAACCTTGCTGAAAAAGAGCATTTAGAACCTCATTTTGCCACATACCGAAATGACATGTGTCATCAAAGATTTTCATCGCCAATTTTGAATTCACCACGACAGTTCTTACTCAGATGGGTTATGATGAAACTGTGATGTGATAGGTGTGGATATTTTTAAAGAGCTCTCCATTTGATTACAAAATCTTCCAATAGCTTTCAAAGCAGAATACAACTATCTCAAGGAAATCTCTTCTGATGTGGAAGATTAGATTAAACTGCAACCACAGAGCATATTAAGAGTAACCTTTGGCTCTGATACCAATTGTTGTGAAATAAGGGTAATATTTCACCCACCAAGTTCACCTAATAAATTTATAGTGAAGAGAAAGTGAAAGATTGTACTGAAAAATCACACTATAGTTGATTTCCAAGAAAGATTGGAGAGGTCACAAGTGGTCTCACTTAAAACTCCATCTCCTTAGATAGAATCACTCTAATAGTAATTTAACAGTACACTATATCACTACAATTATACCCTACAAAATAACTATTGAAAAATAAAGACAAATAAGAACATTAGAATTTAACGAGGTTCGGTCAATTATGCCTACGTTTGCAGACACTAACAAAATTATATTTCACTAATAAAAAGAGTACAAAGTGAAATATTATAAAAGAGGAAAAAATATTGAAAATTGTCTAAGAAATGAGTAGACAATTTTGGAATGATCAAACTGAAGAAATTAAGACTCTATTTATAAAAAAAAAAGAAAAAACTTTCTTTCCCTTTGTTATTTTCCTGATGTGGGATATCAAAATGAGCCAATATAGTCAATAATTATATAATATATTAGATATAAAAATTTATTTATAAATCAATTTTATTAAAAATTTATTTGTAAATAAAATAAATTGCAAGTTAGATCTGAATCAACGTAGCGTAAGAAAGTCTATCAATGATAACATAGGAGATAGCTTTTGGGCTGTAAACATAAGCAGCCGACCTTGTATGGCCTGAGTTTTCCCTAGGAGCGTCCATCCATCTTCCTCGATTCCTAGCCAACCATTTTGACACACGCCTCATCGCATTTCATCCCAATACAAAAAAGTGGCCTCTACTTTCTCTCCTGTTTGCAGCTTTTCCACACCAAGTTTCAGGTAATCCATTATCACAATTTATTTCTTCATTTTATTTATATAAACTAGCAAATTCCAATGCAAGCAACATACCTTGCGAAGTTTAATTGTTTCATTTTTAGTTAATCTGCACGCCACAGAGATGGCAACCGCAGCAGCCACTTTCACCCCAGCAAGCGTCACTGGTGCAGTTGTGACCATTGGCAATAATACCCAGAAGAGGAAGAACAATGTAGCGTGCATAAGAGGACTGAATGCCTATGGGGGACTCAAAGCACACAACAGTGTAGTCTCTTTGGGCATGCTAATCTGCACCGAGCAGTGCTTTGCAAATGTGGTTAGCTCATTGAAAGCAGCATCAAGCACGAAAGCAAGAGGTGGAGGTGCATTCTATTCTAAGTGCAGTAAGGTGGATGAGATATTCCAGTTTGCTGCCATTATAAATGGCCTTGTTTTGATTGGAGTTGCTGTTGGATTTGTACTTCTTCGAATTGAAGCTTCTCTTGAAGAATCTGAATGATGTTTTCTTTTGCATCTAGGTATGTGATGGATCGCTAGCCCATTATTGTTTTATCACAATCTTTTTATTTAATTCAATAATTTAGAACCAAGTTGTTTGCGATGCACAACCAGGGCGCCTTTTATAATTTATATCAAGAACATACATCATCCTTCATTGTTCAGCTCCTCGTTGCTGAAACAGAAAAGATCAATTTCATATCCTCCAACACCTCCAACCAACCATCCTGAACATAGCATCAGAAATCTTAATTTTTCATTTCAAATAGGAAACAAAGGCCATTCTACGTTTTCGCAATGCCAAATCAATGGAAACAAGCCAAAACCAATGTTTCATTCCATTGGTTTTATGTTAAAGGACACACCTAGTCCATGCAGGGCAAATACTGCAAATCAATTAGCATAGCAACTTTATGTTACTGCGCCTAATTTATGCAACAGATTGGTTAAGGCATCATAATTTGTCTATGGTAGTCAAAAGCAATATCAGAGTTACCAGCTTGCCAGTCTGGTAAGAGTGGTATCTATGATGCAGAGTTGCAAAATTGAGACAAGATCTAGGAAGTATAAGCGTAAAAGACTAATCAGCACCATTTTCACTCAATCTTCATAAAATCTATAACTAAAGAACTTGAATGACTTGATAAAGGGAAAACTCTCTGTTCAAGCATCTAAAGCTTACAGAAAATTCAATTTTGCATATAAATAAATTTTTTTTATGGCAAAATGCTATGGAACTTTCAACAGATGGGGTATTTGATAGCCATACGGCTAAACTTCATCATTGCCCCAAAAACCTATCCTCAATATCATCCAGTGTAAGAGATGGTACTGGACTTTGACAAGCAGAGAAGAGTAAACTTCAGGATGAAGGTCTTTGACAAGCAGAGAAGAGTTGCCAGCTAATAAAAGCCATCACCAGAGAGGTGAAAAGTTCAAAGCCTACAACTTTTGGGAATTGCCACCCCAATGCTCTTCTCAAATAGCTGCAAAAAGCCATAATTTAGCAAAATGGGCAATATGAGACATTCCAGTTTGTTATTAGAACAACAGAAGTATCATCATACAAATTGAAAATTATTTTTAAAAGAAAATATTAACTCGTGAATTGTATAATCAAACACTAGTAAATTGGCAAAATCTGAAGCCATATTATTATAGTAGCAGTACTGTTGAAGAAAATAGAAAGTATGCTTTCAAAGAAGTATTTGGTGCAAAGACCTAGCATCTAGCCACTGTTTTTACATACTTTCAAATTGTAGTGTATGTTGGGGAAAAGTCTCAGATCATGTTTGTGCAAAATATGTTAAAACATTTTCAGTTATGTAGTAAGAAGAATGGGGAGCATACCTTGTGATAGATGGCATAGTTGCCACAATGCCTGCACATGCATATATTATGGGAATCAAAGTCTTGGGTTTGTTTTTGCGAAGCCACATCAGAGAACCCAATGCAGCAAGGGATATACTCAAGACCTGAATTCATGAAGAATGGATCCAAAAAAATCAATGAAAAGAGAAACAATTTCATCGAGAAATGTCAGCAATTAACAGAATCAACACATTTAGAATTGAAAAATGGAAACTACTATTATTTGTCCAAATCAGCTAATTTAAACAGAAAATGCTTTTCCAGGGGCAATTCGGAAGGCAATACCAGGTTTGCATTTGCTTCAAGGCCTTGCAGAATGTAATCCCAAGTAAATTCTAGACCTCGAGCTCCCACCCAAAGAGGTGCCAGTCTATGTAAAACAGAATCAGCAAAAGCCCATCCTGAAACATGAAAAAAAGTGTTTTAGGGCCAATGAAGAATAAATATATGTAAGGTTAGTTGAGTGAAAGAAAGACCATTAGAGATTTACTAGAAGCTCACAAAACTCCTCAGAGCTAAAGATATAAATTTCAAGGGCAATGGCTAGAAAGTATATACAAATGTAATGTTAATCCCCACAGCAGATTAGGCCATAAAAGTTTCAAAGGAATCATGGGATATATTGCAAAAAATACATTAAATATGCTGGATAAGAAATTTAAAAATTAATATGAGGGAAAACAGTTTCATTCGGTTTTAGAACCTGAAATTTCAAAATGCAGTTGCAATAAATTAAACAACTCGGTCAACTTAAACTCACCAAGTCCAACAGCTTGAAATTTATGATTTTGAGAGATATTTCTGTGAGTCAACTGGGTTAAGGCAAAGTACAGCCCAGCAACATCTATGAAACCAATTAGAGCTTTCAAAAATTCCTGAGAATAGACGTATTTAATATTATTAACAGAACAAAACAAATTTAGAAAGGAAGAGAAACTCTAAGAGCAAAACATAACAAGAATGCAGTGGCATTAAGACACCTACCGACAAATGCTAAATTTCAAACAAGAAATAGAAAAGAAGAGCAGTAAATCCATGAAATCTCACGCTAAGCTACTTCCTTTTCTCTCCATAGTTTTAAGCAGCATCCTTTCAAAAATGCAAAACTTAGAAGTAATGAAGCAGCATGAATCGTAACCATAATACACAATCAACTGAAATGCATTTCCTTTTTAAAATAATAGACTTGATATTTCAGGTAATAAATGGAAGTCCTAATGTAGGGCAACGAAACATGAATAAGCAGCAAGATGAAATTTATGGGAATGGTACAATAGCTAAACATAGAATTTACATATTATCACATTGAAAATGCCAATAGCAAAAAAGCTTTTAAGTTCATGTTCACACAGCTAACCCATACCAGTTAGGTACCCAGCAGGGTTTAATCGAACTTGAGTTTGCATTTCAAAACAACATCTGCTGATCTCCTTTATGTGAAATCTATACATTCAATTTCAAAACAAAAGCTTAATTTTTTTTTTTTAAAAGCGAAAAAATTACCTGATAGGGATCAAAGCTCTCATTCTCGGACACATTAAGAAAAGTAGCCAAGCAAACAAGCTGCCAATACAAATCAAGCAACAGCAACAGCAACCGAAACCATCTATTAGTCCTATTATAATTAAAAACCACACTACACAAAATGAAACAAAGAGCATTAAATCAATTTCCATTACTCACCTTCACCAATGCTGTCCCAAGGTAAACTACGGCAGCTTTAATAGAGGTACCAAGCGTATCATACTCTGACCTGAAAATATCAATTATACGTAATTTAGTGATTAGAGATAGTTTCGGAGAATTATAAAGTAAGACAGATCTGCAAGCTAATGCAATATGATTATGATTAATTCAGAATGGCATTTATAAGAACAAGACGACCAATACGTACAAGGGAGTGGCAGAATAGTAAACGGCATGAGGGCCGAAGGTGAGAATCGCACAGTTGAAGAAGTGAAACACCGTCATCTCCGCCTCCTCTCTGTCGACTCTTTCCTCTTCCAAGTGCGGCGTGAGATGAGATCCCAAGCACACACGGAAGAAGTTGGAACACAGCGATATGCAGATTGGGCCACCTTCCCCAAAGTACATGGGCCTATCAATAGGCTTACTATTACTCCTATTATGAATCCAATGGCGGGCCCGTTAATGTGAAGCCCTAAGTGTTTATTACTGAGATTTATTTTTGGTATAGGAATAAGAATAAGACTGACGCTATTTTATCAAAAAAAAAAAAAAAAAACAGCCAGTTCATAACTTAATGGTTAATTTTATTATGTATTTGAGATATATAGAGGTGGTAAATAGGAGCAAATTCTTGTCCACAATGCTTTGTGATTTAGGGAGTCCAAAACACATGTGATATATATATATATATACACACTTTTATAGATCTCTTTTTTTATTTTTGATTACATTGATATTATTATTATTTTCAGGGAGTCCAAAACACATGTGATATATATATATATATATATATATATATATATATATATATACACACACTTTTATAGATCTCTTTTTTTATTTTTTATTACATTGATATTATTATTATTATTATTTCATATGTTTGGCAAAAATAGATTTATTTTTTTACAAAAAAATTGGTATAAACTGTAAGTTTATCAATTTTAATATTACAAAAAAAAATTGAAAATATCAAAATATTTAATTATCAAATATGAACATACAATTTACAGAAAAAATATATAGTTTATAAAAAATGAACATACGATTTATTAATAATGAATCTACAATTTATACAAAAAATAAATTTACAGTTTATAAAAAATAAACCTATAGTTTACTGATGATGAATTTATAATTTCTACTAAAATGAACTCACGATTTACAAAAATGAACATATAGTTTATTGATAATGAATATAAAACTTATACTAAAATGAATCTGCAATATGAACTTACAGTTTACAAAAAATGAACATATAGTTTATTGATAATGAATTTGAAGTTTATAATAAAATGAACCTACAGTTTATAAAAAAATGAACTTACAGTTTATAACAAAATAAACTTATAGTTTACTGATAATAAATTTATAATTTATACAAAATGAACCTATAATTCACAAAAAATGAGTCTATAGTTCACAAAAAATGAACATATATATTTAAAATAATTAACCTACACCATGTAACAAATGAATCATAAAAAAAATCTATTTAATACTATTAATAATATTAAACATAAATTAATATAATATAATAATTTAAATTATATATAATATTTCTATATAATTATATATAACAACATAAACTATATAATTATAATTAGTATAATTAAATAATATAAATATATAACAACATAAACTATATAATTATAATTAATATAATTAAATAAAATAAAATGATTATATATTAATTTAATAATACTTAGAATTAATATAATTATATATAATCCATAAAAACACACAAAATCTCATTTAAAAAAATAAAACAAGAAAAAAAAAAGAAAGAAAGAATGAAATGATAAAAAGTTCCATGTGGAGTAGAATGCGTATGGAGCATGTCGTTTTTTATAATTTTCATATGTGTCATGTACTCCTAATCCATATTACTATTAAATAGAGGTCCATGATATAATAATTTCATATGTGTCATATACTCCTAATCCATATTACTGTTAAATAGAGGTTCATGATATAATAATTCGTAAATGGGTGGATATAAATACATTGATAAATAACTCTCTTACCCATTTATAACCCATTAATATTTATACATGGGTGCTCGTATTCACTTAACTCTGTTTAACTCATATTCACTCATTTACCTAATTAACATTTAAATTACTTTAAGCTAAATATTTTAAATTTATAACATATATATATTTTATTTTTTAAATTATTATTTATTATTTATTATTTAAAATTTAAAATGTTAATTATTTTTAAATATTTCTTTATTTTTATGTAAAAATTAATAAAACTTACTTTATTTCTTTATATATTATTTTATAATTAAAAATTATTTAATAATTCTTATACAATTACTTTATATGATTTAATGAATTTAATGAATAGAGCTT
This sequence comes from Omphalea diandra, assembly GCA_949677035.1. Lineage (NCBI taxonomy): Eukaryota > Viridiplantae > Streptophyta > Magnoliopsida > Malpighiales > Euphorbiaceae > Omphalea > Omphalea diandra. The sequence goes on along the minus strand of CATIWR010315468.1, from coordinate 9,351 downwards.
ATAAAAAAGGGAAAGAGCTTAAGACTTATAAAAAGAAGTTAAGAGTCAAAATGAGGATTCAATTGGTGAATTTTATACAGAATGAGTTACATTGTATATATTATTTTATTTTATTATTTAATGGACATTTTAAATATATATTTTATTTATATATTATTTAATCCCATTTATGATATATAAACAAAATATATATTTAAAAATGAAAAAATATTTTAATTAAGAAATCGGATACAAAATGATGAGTAGTAGAAGAGCATGAAGTGCTTCTATGCATTAATATATGCACACGCAGCGGATGAGAAAGCGTTTGGGTCGTTCTTTTTAGTTTTTTTTTAATCTTTTATTTAGTATTAGGTCTAGTTTTATATACGACTTTCCAGTTATGCAACTTTTTTTTATATGAAATGCTGGAAGACGCGAGCACCATATTATTAAGGTACTGTATGCAAGTCATATTCTTTTAAAATTTTATTGAATTTAATTAAATATTATTTATTTTAATTTTAATTATATTAAATGTTATATTCATATTGTGCACTTTTCTATACATAAAATTATTAGATAAATAGATACTCTTACCTAATTTATATCTATCCATATATTAATAAAATTACGTGGGTAATAATTTATTTAATACCCATTGAAAATATAATTTATCCATTTATTATCCATATTTTTTTAAAAAAAAGTGGATATGAGTGAGTAAATGGGAATGAGTAAACTCCGTCACTGTTATATAAACAATTAGATGAGTAAACTTTGTCACTCTTATATAAACAATTAGATGCATAGTTGATTTCTGACTGTTGATTGATTGACTGATATAACTAATAAGAGGTTTTTAAACATTCTGCCATTAGTTCACTCGTGATTCATATATACATAGGTACAACAAAAAAATTAAATGGTATAACAAATATGTAATTTTTCAAATGCATAGGAACATATTACACGTCGATGAAAGTATGAGAAGTAGAAGTGTGAAATATTTGATGGTGACATTTATATAACGGTTGGGATGACTATATTCATGTCAGAGTAGGATTCATATTGGAAGTGTTTCTTTCCAATAGTCAATCTCTAGTGAGAATTAACATTCTTTGATCAAGATAAACATGCACTGAAGAGCTGCATATGAATTGAGTTTTGCTGGCTTTGTTTGTTACGAGTCCATTATATATCGAGCTAAATTTACTACTATTATATGGATAAGACTTGTGATATCTAGCCGGGCCTTAAATAGCCCATTCTTATGAGGACAGTATCATAGAGAATATAAACAAACAAACTTAACCAGTCCACATTTTAATTTTTGATATTGGTATTGTTACACGATCATTTCATTCTATTCGATTTGTCTATAATTGGCCCGTAGAGGGACATTAAAAACAAAAAATGTTTAAGCTCTTTTGATTGGATTTTGACTCATTGGGCTGGTATTTGATAGAGAATGTCCAATTCATTCCGGGTCAATCCCTATCTCTAGTGTACCATTGCATTAGGCCCGAAATCAAGTTTTGGACCTTACGTAAATCCTTCTAATGTTTTATTTTTATACATTTGCTGTCTTGTATTTCCCTGTTTACAGCAAACAGTCTACCCCCCCACCTATCTTCCTCAAAATAGAGTACACTGATTTATGTTTAATTACATTAAAAAAAACAAAATTTTATTTTAAAATAATATTTAAAATTTTAATATTCTTATTTACTATATTTGAATGTAAAAAAATAAAATTTAAATATTATATATATATATATAATAATTTTATAATTTTTAAGTAAATAAATCAATTTAAATAATAAAATTTCAAGAATAATGAAATTTTTAATTTTTTTAAATTTTTTAAGTAAATTAAAATATCAAATATAAAAACAAAATAAGAATCTGATTGTAATTTCATTTCTAAGTGTATCAAACATGCTTTAATGATGTATATAGTCAATTAAAACAATAAATAGAAGTTGCAGTCAAAATAATTAACTTAAAATACTAAATTATTGATTTTCCTTATTATTATTAGTTTAATACTTAATAATTTTATTACGAACCAACCTAACAACATCACTAATGAAATAGATTAAATATTCTCTATTATTATACTATATATCAAATATTGCTACACATTAAAGCACTGAATTTATGATTCCTTTTACTTACATATAATTTATGCTAAGATTTATCTTTCTTTTTTTTTTAATGCAGAATAGAATACACTTGTTATATATCTTAACAATCTCTTCCTTAAATATGTGCTTTTAATACTAGATTTACCTTACTCCTCTCGTACAAAACTTAGTACATTTTTAGTATTGATGTTATGATTAAGAGCTTATTTACTCTACATTCTCACTCGGAGTCATCTAATTCAAAAGCACTCAATTTTATTGGACTCATCCTCCTCACTTAGGTGGATATTTGACAACCTAATTGATCATTTAAAATTAAAATTTTTAGTACATATTATTTTAAAAATATTCGATAACATAATATGGATCTAATTTAAAATTCAATCCAATAAAAATTATTCAAAATAGTAAGTCAAAATAATTAACTTAAAATACTCAATTATTGATTTTTCAATTTTTTAGTGGAATGAATTTTTTGCCCTAAATATATCTTTAAATTATCACTAACAGATAAAAAAAAATTATTTGACTTTTATGCCCTCAATATATCTTTAAATCATTATTGACTCTTATGCTCTTATTTTATATAGTTTATGAGATTTTTTTTTTTTTATTATATGATTGTTATTTCTGAATTTCTGATTGTTATTTCTAAATTTCTTAGTAATATTAAATATATATTTGATGGCTAAATCTTAAAAATCAATATTACAAAGTTAAATAAGTCAAGTTAAAAATTTTAATGCTTTTCAATAATTATAGAAGCAGAGAAGGGAATTAATATGGTACTCCAATAAAAAAAAAAAAATCACACTAGATGGATTGGTGAAACTTAGCTACTTAATATCTTAACTCTTTTACTATATTATCAAATAGAATGATTAAATTCAATACTTAAAATTTTTTATATTTTTTATATTTAATAATTAAATTTTCAATATATTTAATCTTTAATTTTATCAATAGAGTCATCCAGTCCAACAAAGGTCACCTTGCTCCATCAAACTTAATTTTTTTGCCGACAAGAGAAGAGTCATCTAACGGTCCACTTGAAACTCACTTGACTCTTCATTACGACACATTGTTACAACTTACAAGCCACTTTATCTCTTGAGCTCAAAATCATTGAGATGGAGAATTTGAGCCATCTTTTTTCATGAGAGAGAAGAGTCACGAATACCAATTACCTATCCACAAAAATTTATCCACCATCATCTCCATACTCGCTTCCATCTTATCAACCATCTATCTACGAGAATTCACCTATTATCGCCTTTGTATTCATTTATATCGAATCACGATTTTGATATCACTTATTAGGATTGGAGGAGCTCAACGCACTGGAGAAAATATTTCAAATGCTTTATGAGATATACATTCATAAATTACATCACATCTAACTGAAAGCTCCATAACATTAAATTTGTAGTTCTTCTTATTTATATACAACTCATAAAATTTGTTTTATTTTGATAACACATTACTATTCCCATGTTGTGTGAGAATTTGCTTTCATGTGGAACTTACCAAAAAGAAAGAAATATTGAGATTCAAATGGGAAAACAATTTTAACTTTTATAAGGATGTAAAAGTGGAGATAAGGATTCCCTGCCTTGGTACATCAGAAATACACATGATAGAGAATAACTTATCGTCCTGGTTCTTTGCAATTCCCAGTTTTGAACCAAAAATATAATAGCCCAATATAAAGTAGGTAGTAACAAAGTGCAATAATGTTTGGTTACTGTAAGACGGCCATTGGAAATTGATGACTATGGCACCTCCTACAGAACATTTGCCTTTTTGGTTTAAAATCAGAAAAGCAATCAGAATCCAGGAATGTCTTATCTTCCCGGTTCTCTCTATATATCTTTGTTTGAATCAATTTTGTCTTTGACTAATCTTATCCCCTTCTCCATGACCTCACATGGCCTCCAATAATTATCTCACTACCAGCTAAATTGCTATACCCTCTTTTGCAGGCTACTCCTTAGATATCATGTAACCTGCTTAATGGGTGATCCTGTCATGTGTTCCCAATTTCGCAATTGAACTTGTCTGGTTTTTTTTTTTTCTCTCAACCCAACAACTAGCTAGAAACAACCGAAGTACAATTCTAGCAAATATGGCCTTATCTCCAAGCATCATTGCCGCTAGATATTTTAACAAGCTATAGTACAAAAACAAAATTATTATTATAACCAAGCAAAGAAAATTGATGTAATTTCCTTAAGACATCCTTAATGTAGGAAGATCGGACAAGACATTCTGGGTAGCCCACAGACAATAGCCAGCTAGAAAAGGTGACCATTACAAAACAACGTTGGTATCATTTTCATCATCATTTTATGTTTTTAACAAGATGGTTCATGACGAGCAAAAATACAATAATTTGTGCTAATGTGAAGCAAATATTAAGTGTGTGCAGTTGAAACGCATCACAGTTTACGTCATGGAGAGGGAGTTTTATTCCTTTGGTGAAAGGGAAATGGGAAAAGAGATTTATTTATTTTTGATGTTGACATTTGAGGATTAGCTTCTTCTATAATCTATTAATGGAGAGCTTGACAATTGACAGCCAAAAAAGGGAATTCATTTTTTCCTTAGCAAATGTTGGAAAGGGTCAAGGAAAAAGGAGGAGAGAAGCAGTATAGTATAAAGCTTTTGAGGTTGGCCAAAATATAAAAATCCATACATATATTTTTGTGGTCCATGAGACAACTATTGGAAAATGAGAGTGCGGCAGAGGCCCGAGAAAATGTTCAAAATAGGGTTCGCTCATGCACTTAGGAAAATAATTTAATTGAAGCCAAAATTTAAGATGCGGAGGATGGATTTCTTAAATAATTTCCATAGCACAACCAATAAAACATTAGTTCAAAAGTCATATATATATGTTCTTAGTTTAATTTTCATATAATTAATGTGTATGAATACAAGGTGACATCAATATTTGTGGGTATATGGTCTGATCCTATTCCATCGGGTGAATTACATGTTCCTTTAAATAATTATTTCATTTTCATTTAATCTGAACAAAATTTTTTTTTAAAAAAAAAATTCAACTTGGAAACTTAGACCTTATATTATTTGTAATGATTTTGTCTGAATAATACTTGATTATTTTTGTTATTATTAAGTTCATAAGCTTGCGCATTTGTGGAGGAAAAATTGCAAATTGATGGGAACTTACATTCAAACTTCTGATTTTGGTTGGTTAAAGCTTTAAACTGGAGCAGCTGTAAATAGCAGGAGACTAAGTTTTCAACTCATAGTAGTGGCTATTCTGAAATGCCCAACAATAACTGAAAGCTGGCACATGAGCTGTCTGCAAATGTGGGGTCCTGTGACATTTGGTACCATTCTGCCCCAATCTTGATCTTGATCTCAAGAAGATGTTGCTGAACTTAAGAAGTTAAATTCACTAGTAAAAAAGTAAAAAACAAGAATTGCATCAGATGATGAGGAATCCCTAGACTTGCATATATATAATCTCTCCTCAGCTTTTTGTTTTTTTGGGAGAGTGGTTCTTCGACTTTTAGAACATACGGCCCTGTCTAATTTAATTTTCAGGCTGCACTACTTTTAGTTCTTGGAAGAAAAGAAACTGTACCATCTTTCTTGTTAAAATTCCAAGAAATTGAAGCATGTAAGGTTATTAAATGTTTATATGTTAGATCTAGGTAGTTAGCTACGCCAAGCACCTATCCATCACCTTCAGTTCACTTAGCCCGGTGAGGATTGAGCGGGTTTTAAGTTTCAACTTAGTCAACAACGCATGGAATGTAAAATTGTCCCTGTTGTATTCACCTCACCAATGAAACTTCATTTTCAATGATAGGTAAGTCCAGCGGAAACCTTTCATCCCATCTTCCACCAAGAATTTAAATACATAAATCATCTTTTTCCGAAATGAGTCGTATGTGTCTGCCGACTGAGCCGGACTAATCGACTCCTGACCTCTTGGGGGATAGCCTGCAAACTCAAAAAGCAAGTAAGCGAGATGAATGACATACCCCACGCTCGAATCTGAGACTTAACGGTTTGAGTTGCACGTCATTGGCTTAACACATTGTTTTTTTTTTTTTTTTTTTTAAATTTATTTTATTATGGAGCTTAACACATTGTTTGGAAACATGAAAAATTCGAAAAAATAAATAATCACTTTGATAATTAATCTCCAAGTCAATTAATTAAGGTTTATGTTGATTGATGAAGATGGCCAGTTATGGCGAACCTGTGTACTACTTATTGCGATACCAATCCAAATAAATATCCCATGGATAGTAAAAAGGAAAAGAAAGGTTTAATTTAAAGTCTCAAGAAGTGGGGTCTGATTCCATCCGCCTTTAATTTCATTCTTTGTAAAGTGACACCTTCTGTTTCTCATCATAATTGACCACTTTTGCTTGGGGATGGATGCTTTGGCCCCTGAATCTGCCAAGTGGCCTCCACCCGGTGGCGCGTGGGAAACTGTGGATTTGAACGGCCTTTCATTTCTGGTGCTTCCAATTCTGCATCACCGGTATGTGTCTAAAAGAAGTGCCCATTTTAGGTTCAACATTAATAACCAACCCTTCCTACTTGTTAGCGTTGTTTGGTGAACTGGGGTTTTGACCATATCATTAATTACGTACCTGTTTACTCATTGGCTCATTATTATGATTTGATAATTATCCTCATTATCATCAAGAATTTGTTTCCTTTTTCATAAGGTATCTTTCCTGATCTTGATCTGATAAAACTGTCTCATGTCACACACAAATACCCAAGAAGACAAAAAAGAATTCTACTACTAGTACTCAACTTGGAATTCCTAAACTCAAAACCATGCATGTTTACAGGTAAGTTAGCCCTTTATAGCATATGAAGCGATTTTTTAAAAATTGTCTAAATAATTATAAAACATTTCACAAGATAATATATAAATTACATAAATAATTTAAAATTCCTAATAATATTTATTTTTATAATTATTTAAAACCTACAGATAATATGTTTATTCTATTACATAATTTATCTATTATCTTGGATTATAATCTAAAAAAATATACAAAGCAATAAAATTTTTATATAAAACATATATAAATTATACCTGCACTTAAAAATTTTATGTAGAATAAAAAAGCCAAAAATATATATTAAAATTTATCACAAGATAATTGATAAATTACATATATATGTTAAACTTGCATGCAATTTCATTCGAATGTGTAATTTTATCTACTACTTTAATCAATTTTATGCCATAAAAAATTGTCCAAAATTAAAAAGTTATATAAAATAATATAACAATCTCATGCTTTCAAAAGATTTTTTTTTTTTTTGCCCCTTTGTCACTTTTCTCTGAATACATTGTTGAAATTAATTTTATCTGATTATTAATTACATTACTATAAAATTTACCTTATAATTATAGAATATTATTTTGTGGATGACATTTTAATACAACAATATATTGATATATATTTTATTGTAAAATTTTTATTAAAATAAAAATAATTTAAAGATTTTAGTAGAAGAAATACTTGAGAGAAATAAAGTGAGGATGATCTTTATTAATTTAAATAAATATAATATTTTCATTTTTTCTTATTTTACTAATAATATTATATATTACATAAATAATAATTTTAAAAAATAGCAAAAATTTATTTAAATTTGTAAAATTATCAGTATTTTATTCTTATTATTTCTCATATTATAATAAAAATTTTGAATTTTTCTTATTTAATAAATATTTAATAATAAAAATATACCGATATATGAATATATGATGGAATTAGCGTTATTTTTTTTTAATTGATGCAGTGAGAAATTTTTTTTTTTTTTTTGAGCTAGTCTATTCTATTGTGTGATGTAATGTCGTGGAGCACGTCAGCCCAAACGGCGTTGATTTCGGTGATTCCCCCCTTTCTTTTTTTGTCTTATTCTTGAATACTCAACCCAACGGAAAGAGTGGGAGAAGGTAAGAAAAACCCATATTTCAAAGCAACACATGCCCAGTATTCTGATCTCACGAATCACCGTGGGGAAGCTAATATTCTTCGAAATGGGTACCCCATAATTTACTACTTATTTAAGTCGACAAAGACGAGATGATTAATAGTCCCTGAGATTTGCATAATATTACTCTCCCTGTTCTAAATTATGTATCATTTTTAAAAAAAAATTATTTCATAATGAATGATCGTATTATAATTATTTATAAATATTAATTAAATTTTTTTCAATTTAATCATTTTTTCATAATAATTTTTTTATGGTGTGTATAATAATTTATAAAAAATTAATTAAAAATACTATAATTTTTTACTGGTATAATAACATTTATTAAATAAACACAATTCTTAATATATATATAAAAATTTTAAATGACATCTATTATAGAACAAATAAAGTAATAATTATTTGCTTATTGATGTAATAACTGTATAGTGAGTACAGATTACTCAACAGGTTTAGATGCTACACGTCTAGGGTAGAGTTTTTGGAACATCTTTCACTTTAAGTGTCAAACCAGCAAGCTTCTATATATAGCCATCTCAAAGAGTAGGCATCGAATTAAGTTGCAAGATTTCAATTCGAAGCTATACTATTTTGTTTAGCCGGGGATTCTATATGTATAATATATAAGTTAAAGAATTACTCAAAACTTGTTGCATGTGATATTGCATCTGGGAAAGGTAAACTGTTGGGTAGAGAATAATAGGAAAGTTAATTAAACCAACATACATTTAGAATAAGTTGATTAGGTAATAAGCAAAGCTATAACATATTGTCTGTCCTTTGCTTGATCTACAATGTTCAACAACTATACACTTTTTGAGTTAAAAATGGTTATTAAAAAAAAAAAGGTGGTACGTAAATAAATAGCAGGAAGAACCCACTAAACTGAATTCAGCAAAATGTTGTTGCTAACATGAAAATGAATGGTGTCTATTTTTTTTTTTTTTCTTTTAAGGAGTTTGTATATATGGAATAACTAATGTATGGAATGCAAGTGGTGCCTATAAGACAAACACATGGAATATGGAATATAGGCTACCCAACCCAAATATGCATTTGACAACATTGCAAAGTGAGCTATAGAGAGACATGTTGACCGGATATTACCATACTACAAACTGATTATTCAATAATCCAAGGAAAGAGAGGAATTTATTAGGGCTAATAATAATGAAAAAAAGGGGGAGGGGGGGGGGGGGGGGTCTTCATTTCC
>CATIWR010315466.1:0-42034 GCA_949677035.1 Omphalea diandra | reverse complement strand
TTCTCTATTTGACCTTCATAGCTTGCTTATCTTTTTTTTTAGTTCCACAAGCTCTCCAGCTACAACAGGATGGAGCTCCCATATTTGATAAGGATATCGAAGCTTGATATCCTCTTTTCATAATTGTACTCGTAATCTAGAGGGTAATATGATTAGAAGCTTTTTTTTTTAAGAATCTCAAAGCAACCTACATAAGTTTTGAAAAATGATGAACATAGAAATGCGTCATCTCTATTGACTTCAAGAATCGCTATTAGACTAGGCTCAGCGATATGAGACTTTTTGATATAACAGAGGAGCAAGGATTACTTTTCATGGATAAACGGGAGAGAAAACGAAGTGTTTTATATGACAGAATGATATCTTGACAATTTTATGCAAGTCTAAAATGACTGTTTTTTCAATGTTTTAAACTGTAATTCGATGAAAAACGGGATAATGATTCAAACCCATTTGCTTTACTTGTAATGTATTTCAGCCAAAATGCTTAGTTTTAGCCTTTAAATTTGCATTTTTTCCATTTTAAAAATTTTATTATTTTAATACGTTTTTGCAAAAAATTCATTTTAGAGAATCCTTTTTATTTTTATTCGTTTGTTAATATATATTTTTTTTAGATTTGATATTAATAGCAATTTTGCCGAATATAAAAATTTTAATTTAAAATTATTTTCTTCCTGTTTTGAGTAGGATTTGAGTTTTCTTTATATTTTGTATGTCTAATATTTTATGGGACAGTTTTTGGATGGTTAATAAATTTTATTTCAAAATTTAAGAATCAACAAATCTTTAATGCCTATTTGTTTGACATTTGTGCATAAATCAATAGATTTTTAGAAGATTGTTTAGCTTTCTACAAGTTTGAATTTATAGGATTCCACTACTTCACTTTTCCTCTCCATATCTAATTCAACCTGCAGACCTGACAATCTATATGATTGCCAATGGATATGAGAATGTAAAATAAAACACTCTTTCAAGAGAGCAATCCATCAAATTAATCATATTATCTTTAATGGAATAAATTATATCAGGAGAAAGTAGTCTGATTACTTTTGCAAGAAAATTTCTCATATATGAAACTTGCTGGAAAAAATCTTTTTTATCTGTTTGGTGGATAAAAAGTTTTAATTCTAATTTTCTAATATATTTGACAACATCAGCAAAATATTTAATTTAGAGGATTGCTAAATTTCTTCTTTATATTATTTTCTATTTACCTTATTTCTATTATAATAACACATGACTTGATTTAAAATATAAATTTTCATAGCACTCTTTAGAATGATATGATTTAAATTATAAATTTTTCCTGCAATTAAAAAATATAACAATAATAAAGAGAAAGCAAAGAAAAGGAAATATAGGAAGAGTATCTAGCACTCCTCATAAATTTATTAAAGATCACCTTTTAGGATTTCTCATTTAAAACTTGTATAGATTACATATCCATCTTTTAAAAGACTAAAATTTTTCACATATTTGGGAAAATATCAAGTTTTGGAATCTTAGAAATTATTACTCCTATAAATGTGAGAAATTTTTTCGTGATCTTTATCACCATAGTCTAATCTAGAATCTTCCACTATAGCTTCTATTAGAGGATTTAACTTTAGATGCTTTGCTGGATTGACGAGTAAAGTCCTTGTGTGGGTTCATCTAATATATCCTCATTAGAATCATAGTCAAGAATTTCTTCTCCAAGGTTTTCTTCTAACTCTTTTTCCATAGAAGTTGAGTTTAGAGTCTGTTAGGATTTATTGGCATTTTCACTGGCCTCTTGACTTGAAATGTCAGTACTAATAATTTTAGAATTATTAATGCTCTCCTCATGTGAAGGAGTTATAGATATTTCAAGCTTCTTAAATTGCCTATTTCATCATCAACCCTTTTGTTACAGTCAATCCAAGTCTGTCAAGCAACTGTTGGGAAAATAACAAGTTTAACGATAGACTCCTTAAAATACTCCGTAATTTCATTGTGTATGATATACACCTTTTCTTGTGTTATTGTTCTTTCAAAGCAAAGGCTAAAATTCATAAAATAAAGTGGCTCATCACAATTCATAAGTGCTTTCAAAGTACTTAATACGGTAGATTTGATATAATTATAATGATCCATTTTCATCTATTCTTTCAGACGCATTTTTTCCCAATCAAGGTGGAAAAAAGTTTTCAGACTAATGACAGACCTTAAAAATATTATGTCTAGATATAAATTCTTCTCTAGTCCCATGAGAGAATGGTTTGTACATGTTCCTTTTCACAGCAATGAGCTCATTAAGCTTCTATCATCTATGTATAGTAAGCTTCATGCTCTAACCCTGAAAACTTCAAAGATCTTAGAGTAAGGTACTATTATTTTAATTGACTCTTCTTTTTTCTAAATTTAAATATAGAATCATTTTATTTTTTTCTTAATTTTAGTATTTTTTTTTTCCAGAGATTAACCTTTTGGAAGTCATCAACTTTTCAAGAGCTCTCTCACTCGATTGTACCAAGTCTAACATCCACCCAAATTTTTTTTCTTTATTTACTTAGATTTTCTTTCTTCTAGCAAATCACCATCTATTCCTTTTACCAGAAAATATTGACGAAGTTGGTTCACTTGATTGTGGATGTTTGTCAATAAAATTAATCTTGAAGGATCATTAGAGCCTGAGCTTTCCATTTTACCCATTAATTTTAAAAATTTTAGAAACCAATGAAGACTACTTAGACTCAATTTATCCTTACTATTAGATCAACCACCCATTAGTGTAGAAAAAATCTATTCTACAATAGTATAGTCTTCAGAAATCAAAATCTTTTCTTTTGTTTATATCTTGAAGAGATCTACCAACAGACTCATCCTTCTCAAAAATATGCAAGCATACTTCAATACAATTAGAATATTATTTATTTTAATATATTTTTGAATAATCAAGTAGTTAGGGAATTGTCTCAACGCAGCATCAATTATTTTTTTTTTCTTTTGAATCTTATACCATTCCATAATAGAAATTCTCCCTCCAAATTATTTATTTTAATATATTGTGAATAATCGAGCAGTTAGGAAATTATTTCAACACAACATCAATTCTTTTTTCTTCTTTTTTTTTATTTTTTTCTTTTACAATTTCATGATAAAAATTCTCTCTCCAAATTATATTTTAATTTGCACACCTCTCCAAAAATGAATAATATTTAATACTATTATATACTCTTTCGAGGATAAGAGATCTGTTCTCAAAATTTTGTCCATGCATATTTATAAAAATATAAATGGATCAAATTGAAAAAATATCTTTCAAGTTGCGGTCGTGATAAAAATCATAAAGAGTTTTTTTAGTCTATTTAAAAAATTTTTGTTGAAGGATGTTTTGGACTTTTTACAACAAAAACCTATTGCTCCGTGAATGATTCTCTATATATATATATATTTCCTTTGCATGCAAAACTACAACTTCCTCGTGTGCGAGCTTATAGTTTCTTGTTGGCTCATTCCTCGGTTGGCATGAACTTCGACAGCAGCACAATGCAGCAGCAGGAGCTATGGAAGATTGTAGAGCCCAATAATGTCTCCAGGAATATTATTATGAAACAAGGATGTGTTTCTACGGTTCCAGTTCCTGCTGATTCCAGCTCCTGCTGATTTCAGCTCTTCTACTGCTGCCATTGAGCTCACTTCTTGGCTTCAAGAATCAAATTCTTCCAGAATAAATTCCAATATGAAAATGGAATTGCAGGCAGACAGTTTTGAAGCTTATGTTTTCGGCGGTTTAAGAGATATTCGGTGTCGCCCATCTTTACAATTACAAGCCTTGTCTGCCACTGACTTGCTAGCCAAAGAGGGAAAGTTCCAATTGCATGAATAATATAGCCAGGAAAGACCATGTCCAAGTAAAAGGAAATCTACTGAATCACAAGTGAGTATATTATGCATATGTGTGTTTATTGTTTTAGGGGAATATTAATATAAATATTTGTTGATTAATTTGATTTCAGGAAAATATTGAAGGACTTCATGGACAACCCAATAGACAAAAACGTCATAAAAAGCCTAAGAGGATACGTTCAGCTGAAACGCATAATATGTATGAGAAGGTAAGATCATTTTTATTACCTTGATTCTTGCAAATTTAGCTAAAATTTAGTCTTCATGTCTTATATATTTTGTTTTTGTGTTGAGCATGCAGAGACGTAGGGACCGAATTCAGCAAAAGATGAAAGCTTTGCAGGACCTGATACCCAACACCCCCAATGAAACAATTGCTTTTGATTTTGTCAATTTGGTCCATCAAATTAACTTCTGGTTAGGACTTCAGCTTCCATTGTCTTCCTTCTCTTCTTATTCAAACAAAGAAAACTTCAATTTCATTTTGGTAGGGTTAAGCTTAATGAATGATTTTATATTTGAATTTGATTAAATTATTAGCTTATCTTTTAATTGGTTAGGATTATAATTCATTTTAATATGTTAGAAATGATAGTTTTTATAGTATTCTCCTTTTCTTCTTGAGAGGCACAATATTTGGCATCATGTATTAGACAATAGTCTATATTAAATTAATAAAATCTCCCACTATAATGAGTCAAACTCATATATATATATAGTATATTTTAGGGTGTTCTTGTCTGGGGAAATTCTTGATAGTCCATGCTTGGACGATTTGCTCGAGGTATAGGCCTTTTCCATGGATTTCACTTGAGGAACTTGTATAAGCTTCTTCCAACTCCTAACCCACATAATAACAACATATTACTGACTTATTTGTTTTCAAGAATATTAGGCTGTAATGAGTTGTAAAATAATTTTTTTATTTTCCATTATTTTGGGATCTTAAATTTAAATTTTATTAATGAAAATTATAATTTTTTGGTTAAGAATTAAGATTGAAATTCACAATTTTTAGTTTGAAAAACAAATTTTATAAAAAATTATTTGAATTAAAAAAATTATGAATTTAAATCTTAATTATCACCAAATTAACAAAAAATTTAATTTTTATTAATAGGATTCAGATTTAAGATTTTTAATTAAAAAAATTATTTAACAATCCATTACGGCCTAATATTCTTAAAAACAAATAAGTCGGTAATACGTTGTTATTATATAGGTTAAGAGTTGGAGGAGGTAGCTTATAGAAGCCCCTCCAAATGAAGGATACGGAAAAGGGACAACCTCCATAAATAAATAATTTTCAAAACACAAGTTATTATTATTATTATTATTATTTACAGTGTTCAAATTGTTATTCCAGGCCGACAAAATTTCCTTGTTGGATGACACCATTGAATATCTTAAAGCCTTGAAGATGCAAGTTGAAGTAAGACGTAGCTTTTTATGTATACTAATAAATATTTATAAATTTTAAATTTGTTGTGAAAATCTCAGGTTGCATTAGAATAATTCTTTTTATTCTTCTATGAAAAGTAATACAAATCAATCAGAAACCTTTTGTGTAAATGGAATGAGCCTCATTTCATTTACACAAAAGGATTCTGATTGATTTGATATAAGAAATAAATCAAGTCATAATTTTTTGAAAAATAAGAATTAAGAAAGTCATATTCAAATCTAGCAATAACTTTTTTTTTTCCAAAAAAAAAAAAAAATAGTGCTATTAAATAATCTAATAATATTTGTGAATGTTGATCTGAAGGTATTGTCGACGGGTGGACGAGCCATGTGTCAACCTTTACTAATGTCGCACGCTGGGACTCAGAGCGGACAATTGCACCATTTTTCTACATACATATGCAATAATGTAGCCATCATCACTGCTTCTACCATGTGTCAATCTGGTGCTCTTCCCACGCTACCACCATCTCCACCAATACCTTCGTCACCCCATCTACAATCCTCACTATCCACGGCGGCAGGGAACTTTCTTCCCCTTCCAGTCCATCATATCCCCTTCGTTCATTTCCCTACATCCGCTGCCTTCTTCACTGAGCCAAGCACCAAATTTCCAAATTAAATTAGGTACAGTTCATTTCCTTCATCCATATGTTACTTCCTCTAATTATCTTTTTACAGCTCTATATGCTAAAGTTATATATTGATAAAGTACAAATACTTAAATTTTAAGAGGAAAACTATAGCGTCGAATAGTAAAAATTTGATATTTATTTTGAAACCCAGCAGAAACCATTTGAATTATATTTTTTATTTTCTTCGTCTATCACTGTTACAAACTTATAGTACAATTTTATTTGACATATTTTAATAGTTGATTTTGTTATCTATATTAACGCTTTGATTAATATTGGATTCAAATTAACATTATTTTTTAATTTATACTAACATGTAGGTTTATTTCAAATTTAAAGTTAGAATCCTAGGGCCTTTAATTTAAAAAAAATAATAAAGAAAATAATTAAAAATAAGCATCACATCAATATTTTATTTAGATGAAAATGTTTAAATTCTTAAAACGAAGAGTCAATGTTATTCTTTTTGTAAAAAAAAGGTTTCTTTTTTTTTTTTCTTTTTTCTATACTAAAAGAGAACTCTAATTTTATTTTTTTAGTAAAATCTTTATTTCAAAAAAAAAATCTTATTTCTCAGTTCTCAATGAAAGAAGAGGTTTTTTTTATTTTTTTTTTATCTTTTTATTTTATTAATAATATTATTTTTTGCCCATGACCTCTATAAGTGTAAGGCCGGCCTGCCAACCATATTGTAACCTGAGATTAAATCTCATTAAGTACTTATCTCTCATATTTTAATTATAAAATTTATATTGAAGTGATTAGAGAATGCATATATGCACACATATTTAAATAATCAATATTGCATATATGCACACATAATTAAATAATCAATATTTTTAATAAAATATTGTTTATTTAATACAAATTCCAAAAATGAATCATTAATAAAAATATTTTGATAAAAGAATCATAATAGAAAACTAGAGAATTACAACAAATAGACATGTTTTTCAATTTTCTAATTTTCTACATGAAAAATGAAGAATTTAAAAGCTAAAAAATGAGATGAAAATTTAAAAATAAAAATATTTTTCACAGCTAAAGAAGAGCTCTAAAAAAGAATTATTTCATTTTGATCCTTTTGTTCTTTAAAAAATTGCGTATTTAATAAAAAATTATTAATATTTTTTAAAAAATAGAAAATAGAAAATTAAAATAAAGCAAATGAACATGATTTTTTGTTTTCAATTTTCTATTTAAAAATGGAAATTTGGAAATTTGAAAATTAAAGCAGAAAACTGAAAAATAAAACAGAAAATATAAAATATTTCTTGCAACTAAACAGGATCTTCTGTATTGTAGAGAAAGATCATTTTTGTTTTTATTTTTATCTATGTTTTATATATGTTAAATTTTCTTTAGTATGATACTAAATATGCAAATTATATTTTAATTTTTTAAAAATTAATGTTTAAATATGTGCAATTAATATTATAAATTAATTAGTAGCACTGCAAAATTAATTTTTAATTAATATTATAAACTTTAAGAATAATTCTTTTTGATGCCAGACAAAAGTATCTTTATTTTTCTTAAAAAATGTTAACTTTATTTTATTGCATGGGAAGTCAACATGAAAGAGGACCATAAAAGGCCAAGAGGACTTGATTAATTTTCCCTAGCCAAAGCCAATGCTTCAATTCCCCCCGACCGCACTCATGTACTTGTTCCTTAGATTAAACGACTCCTTTTGTACTAGTTATTATCTGCAAGAGGTAGAAAGCATTAGATAATGTCAATTGATATTAGTGGAGAGGTCATATAGAGGTTGCAGGTGGTTCATTAAGTTGGAATAGCGTAATTTCTTTCAGATGGAGGATATTGGTTTGTGGAAGTTAATAAAAATTCAGCTATATATTTTATGCATCATTTGCTTCTGCAAATTGAGTGAGAAACAAGAATATTAATATTGTGGGAAAATGATTAAGGATTTTAAAGAAAAAAATGAAAATCTTGTATTGATCAGCTAAAGCATTATCACTGCTATTCTTTATATGTTGTGTATGCTCATTTTGCTTAAAGTACCGTCAACTCTGTAGGATATAAAGCTTTGTCAACAAGTCTGCAACTAGTTTTAAGCAAATCAGTCAATTTTTTTTTTCTCTCTAATGAAATAACAATATAACCTCTATATATATGTTTTGTTATGAATTAATTCAGACCAATTCAATGTAAATTATTTAAGTATTTATAATTTATTTCAAAATTAAAATAAAATTTTTATTTAAAAAATTAAAATTATGAGAGGTTAAATTTGAAATTTTATATAGAACTTAAATTTCTTTCAGCATCTTAATTTAATAATTTAACAAACTTAAAGTTGCTAAAAAAGATGACTCAAAATTAATTTGATCTAAACTATTTTCTATATAAAAATTTATTTTTTTAGAAATATGAAGAGCAAATATATGATCACAAAACAAATAGATCCTTGATTTTCAATCTTGAAAAACCGCAAAATAAAAGCCTATTAGCAACAAACAAAATCCATCGTTAAAGGGTTAAAATTTGTTGCTAATTACAATTAGTGACAAATAAAATTCATCGCTAAAGTTATCATTGCGAAAGTAATTAGAGATGGATTTCCAAGTCACTCAGTTAGTTAGTGAAAAATTTTGCGCCGGATTGTTGGTCACTATTTTGTGGGATGAGGGCAGAGGAAATTAGTGATGAAATTGATATTGGCGACAAATGAAGGTCATTAATTCAACTATGGACAAGGGAGACAATATTGTCGCTAAATTAGCAATGGATATTGTCCATCGTTAATTCAAAGGAGCATCCAAAGTTAGAGACGAACAACAATCCGTCACTCGTTTGGATATATTAACAACTAATTTTCTGAAATGCATTGTTAATGTAAGGGAATTTTTTTTCGTATAACATAATTTTTTAAATTTGTATTTTATTTTTAAGGCAACATATCATAACGATACAATATAACAAATTATATTATTATTTAAAACTATTTGAATGTACATCATAAAGTATAAATAAAAAAATACATAAAGCATAATGTTTAAAATTATATAAAATATAAGTTACAAAAAATCATAAAGTACAAATGGAGAAAAAACCAAAATAGAATATCAGAACTATCCATTATAGTGTCATCGACTAGATCATCAATAGAGGTGACTGATCAGGGGCAAGAACTATTGGAAAATGGGTGCCACGGGCTAGCACCCCAATTAAACGGTGCATCTCCTCGATTTGATGTGTATGTTGGTTCATTTGATGTTAGAAAGACTACCTCTACTCATCCATCTGCACTTTAAACACTTATTAAATCTCTTGATCAAGAGTAGCTTGTAGATCCTTCTCAGATATACCATAAGAAGTAATAGTCGATGATGATGAACAACAGTAACTGACGAAAGCTGGTGCCAGTAGGCTCATGTCATACACTTGATGCTTCTTTTATCCGCCTATAGTAAAAAAGGTCTATAAGAACACATCAGATACCTGAGAGATATGGATTTCTCTTAATTGATAATAAAGAAGTGATGCTTGTAAACCAAAGTGAGCTCACATCCTATCAAGAGGCTGTGGATAGTTTGGACTTTGAGAAATGGCTAACAGCTATGAAGTTTGAAATGCAAGCCATGTATAATAATCAAGAGTGGACTTTGATTGATTCACCTGATGGTTTAAAAACTATTATGTGCAAATGGGTTTTCAAAAAGAAACTAGACATGGATGGTAATGTGCATACATATAAAACAAGGCTGGTTACAAAAGGTTATAAGTAAACACATGGTATAGACTATGATGAAACCTTTTCACTAGTTGTTATGCTTAAATCCATTCAAATTCTCCTTGCCATAGTAGCATACTGTGATTATGAGGTATGGCAAATGGACATCAAAATAGCATTTCTTAATGGAAATCTTCTTGAGGATGTGTATATGACATAACTAAAAGGTTTGCTAGTCCTGAAAATTATGAAAAGGTTTGCAAGCTTCTCAGAGTTGGAATCTTCATTTTGATGATGCAATCAAAGAGTTTGGTTTCATAAAAAAATGAAGATGAGCCTTGTGTATACAAGTAGGTCAATGGGAACACGATAGTTTTCCTTGTGTTATATGTTGATGACATATTACTCATTAGAAACGATATCCCTACTCTACAAAATGTTAAATTATGGTTAGAGAATTGTTTTTCAATGAAAGACTTGGATGAAACCATTTATATCTTAGGCATTAAGATTTAGGGGGATAAATCTAAAAGGCAAATTAGCCTAAATTAGAGTACATACATTGATAAGGTACTGAATAGGTTCAATATCCAAGACTCCAAGAGAGGATTCTAGCCAATGTCTCATGGTATAATTCTTAGCAAAACTCAGTGTCCATAGACACAAGATGAGCGAGAGCGCATGAGTAAGATTCCATGTGCTTATGTTATTGGATCTATCATGTATGTCATGTTATGTACTCAACCTGATGTCTCATATATACTAAGTACAACGAGTAGATACCGATCAGATCCAAGTGAAAGTCATTGGATAGCTATTAAGAATATCCTTAAGTACTTGAGAAGAACCAAAGATGTATTCTTAATATATGGAGGACATGAGGTGAGCTAGTGGTTACACAGACCCTAACTTTTAGTTTGACAAGGATGACTTTTGATCACTGTCAGTTATGTGTTTTGTTTGAATGTAGGTGCAGTGAGTTGGAAAAGTTCAAAGTAAGATATCGTGGTTGATTCTACAATAAAAGTTGAGTATATAGTCGCTTCAAAAGCAACTAAGGACACTGCTTGGATCAAGAAATTTATCATTGGATTGGATGTTGTTCCTAGTATTTCCAATCTAATGGACTTATATTGTGATAATAATGGAGCCATAACACAACCTAAGGAGCCAAGTTCACACCGGTGATCCAAACACATACTTAGGAGTTTTCATCTCATTTGAGAGATCATAGAGAGAAGAGACGTAAAGACATGCAGAGTGCCAACCAATGACAACATTGTTGATCCATTCACCAAACCACTGTCACAGCTAAAGCATGAGAGTCATGTTAGGTCAATAGGTGTTAGATGCAATTTTGATTGAGCCTAGTGCAAGTGGGAGACTATTCGTTATGTTCCCTAAGCTAATGCTTGTAATGAATATTTTCTTAATAATTTTATGGTTGTAATTTTATTAAATATCTCTTTTATTTATGGCTAATTGATAAATTTTATGAATAGTTAATTTTACATAATGTCATCAAGTATGTGACTTGATAACCTTCAGGTGTAAAGAATTGTATTTTAAATTGTCTCTAGTCGATCATTATTGTTAAAATAATAATAAAAAAAAAAGATTAGTATGTGTTTTGATTGATGACTATATTTTACTAGTCATGAATATGTGATATTAAGTCAAACATGTAGATATATATTTAAGAAATGTTATATTGGACTGACCCGCCATGAGAATAGTACATGGATTAATAGTCATAAATGATTCTCATGCAATAGTATTAACTTAATCATTTAACCTGAAAATCACCATAGATTCTAATATGATGAACTTCATATTTTGATATAGTTAAACATTATCTTTAACAGGATGATCATATAGACTAATATTGGACATAAAGTAAATCATATAGAGGAATATGAGTGATTAAGAAAGAATTTTTTTTGTCATATATTTATAAGAAATATATCTTTGGGCCTCTCGATAAGTTAAATTAAAGAGATTGAATGGTCATGCCATGAATTGATAAAGATTATCAATGTCATTTTACATTAGTTTACTTGGAGATCGAGAAAGAATTGAACTATGTAAGGATGATATGATTTATGCCTTATGTTCAATTGAGATATAATGTGACAAAAAGGATTATAATTCTATTTGTGAAATAGGTTAGGTCAAATTATTGACCTTCACATAATTTGGATAGTCATAATGTCTTGTTAGAGGCCACTTATGACTTGTGGATTAGAAATAAGTTTTGGATCATTGCCAACATTATGTGAACCTTCAGGGTCGTACACATATAAGATACCCAAAATGAAATTAGATTTTTACTACTCTTTATTTATAATTAAGATAATCAGAGATATTATCTAAATTATTAGATATCTATTTCATTCTAATAAGGTTAAAATGAAATAGGATATTATCTATATCTTTTAAGATACAAAGTTGGCATAAAATATCTTAATGATTAATATATATGTATATGCATAAATGTTGTTAGGGTAGTTTATTCACATTGTCCTTTAGAAAACAAAAATGCTTAGAGAGAAAAACTCTAGTGCTAGCACACCCAAGTTTCAAAAGTAGTTTGTTCTAGTGGATACTTGGAGAGTCGATCATCCTTTGGTAAAGCCTTGATCTGCCTTCAAGCTCGAGGTAGGATATTACCGATGTAAACCTCTTCTTAGCCTTCCAACGGATCTACAATCTGACATTTGAATTAGTAAGATTCGCATCCTTTCCTTTTGATTTAGTCAAATCGCATGGATCCTTGGTGGGATACTGTATAGAAAATTTTTATTTTTTCATTACGCTTGTTTTACAAAACCCAACAAACAAATCTATATGTTTATCATTTTTAAAAATTATGTGTGTATAACATTCCCAACTAATGCATCAACTTGGAACATTCCCAACTAATGTGTCAACTTGGGATACTTAGAATACCTAGAGGCGTTAGCCTGATGTGCTTAGAAATTAGTTTGAAAATCCCACATTAAAAGTTAACAAAAAAAGGTAATAACATATATAGGTTTGAACCAACTATTATAGTAACCTAGGTTAACTATTTTACATTATGTGGTTTGGTCATTATTTACTAGTCATGTAGACAATTGAGTTCAAGCCATTACAACTAATATCAAAGGTCAAAAATTTACATGCAACTGGTGGACTTGCCAATAAAGGGTTGCATGTTGTTAGAGACAAGGTGGAGATGTATGAGGCACTAGCAAACTGTAATACTTAAGGGCTACATCTTGGTTAAGCATAGTTAGCAGTTTAGTGGCATGAACCTAATTGTAAGTCAAGCTGTGACAAGGACACATGAGTCCTAGAAGGGAGATTCTAATATCCCAACTGAGATGCTAGCTTGAGATGTTTAAAATGTATAGAGGTGTTAGCTTGAGGTACTTAAAGATTAGATTGGAAATCTTGTAGTGGCTTGAGCTTAATAGTTTGGTATAACCTGTGAATAATGAC
This sequence comes from Omphalea diandra, assembly GCA_949677035.1. Taxonomy (NCBI): domain Eukaryota; kingdom Viridiplantae; phylum Streptophyta; class Magnoliopsida; order Malpighiales; family Euphorbiaceae; genus Omphalea; species Omphalea diandra. Next base: position 28,876 of record CATIWR010315466.1, on the reverse strand, counting down.
CAAATCATGCAACTTAAAATGGTTAAGCTATATTACTATAGTAGTTAGGCTTAAACTTATATATATTGTTAACCTTTCTTGTCAACTTTCGATGTGAGATTCTTAAACTAATCCTTAAACCTCTCTAGACATTCTAAGTATCTCAAGTTGACATCATGGTTGGAATATTATACACTCTCTCCTCCTTTGACTCATGGCATCCTCATCACAATTTAGGTTAGAACTATGCCACTATACTACTAACTATGCTTGACTTGTCTTTCATTATAGGCGAACCTTTTCTCATAGACCCACCAGTTTTGTGCAAATTTCTAACCTAGGGTGGATTTGATACTAATCGTAATGGCTTGAACTCAACTATCCTATATAACTTATGAATAATAGTCAAACAACGCGACCTAAAATTGTTAACCCAAGTTACTATAATATTTGAGCTCAAAACCTAGGTTATTGTAGTAGTTGGGGTCAAATCTATAGATACCACTAATATTTTTTTGTTAACTTTCAATGTAGGATTTTCAAACTAATCCCTAAGTACCTCAAGTTAACACTTCTAAGTATTCTAAGCATTTCAAGTTGACACCTCGATTAGAGATGCTACAGTAATTTAAATTTAAATCTTTGCATGTCCGTGCAATTCTGACCCAAACTTTAAAATTATTAAAATAGGCTAAAATCGTGAAATTAAATGTAACTTTGGCTTAAACTTTAAAACTTGTTAGAATAGGCTAAAATCATAAAATTGAGTGTAATATTAGCTCAATCAATGTATTTATAATGCAATTTTGATAAAAATTTACATGAGAAGATAGTGAAATTTGATTGAAATACCTTTTATATTTATGTATTTCACAATTTAGGCCTATTACGCTATTATTAATTTTGAACAAAACTTGAGTTGGGCTAATATTGCATTCAATTTTATTATTCTAACCTATTTTGATAATTTTTTAAGTTTGGACTAAAATCACACTCAATTTTACGATTATTGCCTATTTTAACAAATTTTAAAGTTTGGACAAAATTTGCACTAATATGCAAAAGTTTGGATTTAAATTATCATGAGACCAAAAAAAAAAAAAAAGCAAGTTATGTAGGTCAAATAGATAATGTATGGATCAAAATTAATTTGTAATGTCCTTCATTTATATTTTCTTAAGACTTTTCTGGAGAATATTACATACGATAAAAATGACATCATTCTTAGATATGGAAGAGCATCTATCACTATTAGGTCTTAAGATATTTTAAATACATAACTTGAAATATTTGCCAGAAGACTTTAAAAAAATAAGAAAATCATTTTTGAAAATAATAAATAAAGATGCTAGTTTGAATTTTAAATCGGGTAATTCGTCACTAAATTATAACCAAAATTCTAATGTGGTTACTAGAAATTAATTTTAATTAGTTGAATCACTAAATTTTAATTTGTACTCTACTGTGATTTATTGAATTATTTTTTGTGATTTTTATTTCATAGTTAAATTATTTTAAATTTTTGTTCATAGGAGAACTTTAAATTTTTATTTTTACAAGTTTTAACAAAAAATTCAAAGTATAAAATTAACTTAGAGCAAAAAAATTTAAAAAATTTAGCTAACAAATCACAAGAAAATAAAAATAAAAATTTAGTTATTCAATTGAATAAAATGAATCTTTAGTCACTATAATAAAATTTTGTTCATAATTTAGTAGCCATAAGGATTAATTACCCATATTAAATCTAAAATATTTACCATATGTTTGGTGCACTAATTATGTAAGGAAAATAAAGAGAAACTAAATAACAAAATAAAGAGAAAAGAAAAGAAAAAATTTTAATTTTTTCTATTGTTTGGATATTCTATTTTCATAAAGGATGAAATTCAAATTCATTTGCAAGACATAAAAGATTATAAGGTATAAATTTACCATTATAATCTCATATTATAAATAAATTTTATTTCTTTGAAATTAAATCTGAAGATTGGCATTTGACAACTCAACTTGAAGAATAGTAAACATACATATAATGTAGCTTCAATTTCAAATGTGTAGAGATAGAGAGGAGTTTGTAAAAAAATAAAAATAAAAGAGATAATATATAGAGACAAACTGAAGATATTTTAGTAATTTAATATATTCATACTTCTCAACTCAATATTTTCCTAATTTTCTATCCAAAATAGAGATAAATTTTTATTAATATAATTTCGCTCCAAAATCCTCTTATTTATTTTTTTTTCTTTTTGTTATTAGCAAACTAAATAAGAAAAATAATTTCAATTTCTTTTCCTTTCTTTTCTTTTCTCCTCATTTCCTTCCAACCAAACAAAGTGTTAGGATTTAGAGGAAAGTTATTGAATTCAATGAAGAAGCTCTAGAGGAAAGTTACTGAATTCAATGAAGAATCTCATGCCATGAGAACGCAGAAATATAAGAAAGAAGCAAAGATGAAAATAGATCTTTGTAAAGGTATCTGGAGATTGAGTGATAAAAAAAATCATCAACAATGTTAGTCTCATTGTGATAAATGAGAAATTATTTTTCTTATAGTGATTACAGAAGATAAGAACATGTGCCATCAATCTATAAAAATAAAGGAAAAAAAACTTATTCTGTCTTATCTACAAGATAAGATTATGTAAATTATGATCCAATATCCAACTGGAGGTATCAGTTGTTTGTCATTTACTTTGTTTGTATATTTTAATTATTATTATATCCTCTATAGGATAAGATTATGTTAACTATTATCCTATATCCAACTGGAGCATGGTTCAATAAGCATTAATTGTTTGTCTTTTACTTTTATTTGTATATTTTAATTATTATTTGTTCAATTGTTTATTTTTAAGCTGTCAAACAATATTAAAGGCACCAACATATACAAAAACTCTATAAATTATTTATCTTCAATTGAGCTAAAAGAGCGTAAATAAAATTAAAATTTCTTCAAAATCTTTATGTATGAGTTCGTACTACTATATACATTATAAGTCTTCATGGCAGTCTGAAATAAGAGCGTTACTATAAGTTCGTAACTTTGAGAAAAGCAAAAAGGTCATTTATAAAATAGAAAAATCTTCAACTACTTATTGGCATTTTCACTGATTGGTATAGAAATAGGCTGAAATTATCATGAAAGTTTGGACTCCTATTTACAATAAGGTGTATGTCTATCCATGTTTAATATTTATATCATCCAGTCAATTTGTTAATGATAATTAGCATAAAGGCTTATAGCATTAATAGAAGCTAGAAGATAAGAATTAAGTATAGCTTTAAGACTGTAAAATCCTATATATTCCTTATATGAATAAAATATTAGTGAAAATATTAACCACACAAGTTAAGATGGTAAATTGGAAATATCTTATAGAAAAGATACTAATCTTAAAAATTTTTAAGATCAAGAGTTTAAATTTAATAATTTTCATTATCAAGAAAGACTCGGTGCTTTTACATATTCATTAGATGTTAAATAAAGGAATCAAAAATCAATAGTTCTTATCCTAGTTATAGACAAAGATCCAATGATAGGTTTATTAAACATTATTTTTTATCTTATTAATTCTCTAAGCGTGTCTTTAGAAGAATTTTTTTTAAAATATTTAGATAAACTGACTCCAAGGCAGAGTAACTTTGATAATTATTATCTCAAAAATAAAGATTTTCTAAGTGTTTTGGCTAGTAGTTGATTCAGAATAAATAAGAGTTGAAAGAAATCAAAAGCAAGAGAATCTATTTGACTAAAAGGATCTCTAAATAGCTTTTAGTTTTGTCTTTATGAAAGTAGACTCTCTTAATTGACATCAGAGCATTAGATGAAAATAAAAAAAAAAATTCTAAAATTAAACTTCTTTGAAAATTGTTAAAAAGTTTTGTGGATTAAAACATAACTATAAAAAGTTGATTAAAAAGAACAAAAAAAAAAAAAATTGATGTGAAAGCAACATTGTGTCTCGTTACTCAATATTGGATTATATTAATACAAGAAAATCTAATGAACGCCTACTGATAACTTTTGCATTACGGGGAAGGGAAACTTGTCGTGGTATATCATATTTGAGGGTCGGCTGTGGTGTTAAGAAAGTCACGTAGCCAGCCATGGATGCATAAGCATAATAAAGGTCGATTTTCTGTTGCAAATTGTGCAGATGTTGAACAAAGAATTGAGCACGAAACCAGCCATGCATCGTGTCAAATAGTTGTTGCGCTTCTGGGCTCATCGATCATCGTTAGATGTAGCAACCGCACACAGACAAGCATAATTTCAACTAGAAACGTCTAGATTTCCTCAGGCGCTATAATCTACAGTATATATATATATATATAGAAGATAGAACCAAATATTAATTAAAATTTTCCTATGTTTAGAAAATTATTTTTCTTCTTTATGTTTGAATAAAAAAGAAAAGAAAATATAATTATTTTCTCTTATTTGGAAAGTAAAATATAGTAGGAAAGAAAATTATTATTTCATATATTTTTTTATTTTACTATTTATCTAAAAAAATAAATAATATCCATTTATTAAAAATTTAAAAATAAACTTACATTTTAATTTTGTAGATCTAGCTTCAAATAGAGTCATCCACCATTTTGTTGTTTTGCACATAGATCTTAAAAATAATAATAATAATAATAATAATAATAATAAGGGAACAAGGTTTTGAAAAATGAAGAAATTGATAAGGGATTTGTTTTATTGATGTTCTATGGATGATGTTTTTTGTTTATGATTGTATAGGATAAACAATGTTTTGCATATGGATCATGGACACAATTATAACTTTATAAAAATATTTTCAATCTTTCACATTGTTTTAACATTTTTGAGAGAAAATAAAATATGTAAAATAAACGTTATTTTCTTTTCTTTTGTATTTTCCACCCGTTCTCAAACTGAGGAAAGTTTATTTTCCCTCTTATTTTCTTTCCTTATTTTTCTTCCTTTTAAACATAGGCTTAGTATTCGATAATATTAAACTTTATATCATTTTATACTTTTTTTTTATAATCAAGTATTGAATTTGAAACAATTAAATATGATTACGATGATAATAATGATAAAATAAAAAAAATTATGTTTTATTGCACTAAATTCAGTATACAATTACATAAAATAAATAAAATTAATTTAAAATTTGATATCATCGAATACAAAATTTAATCGATCAAATTCTATCTAAAACAAAATTAAAAGATATATCAAACATGGCACAAACCGCAATAGCACTGTTTTTAATTTGGTTTTTATATAAATTCAATTCAATTTTCATTTTTTTTAAAGATTTTGTGAATTTGATTTGATTCATTTCATTTTTTATTAAAAAAATTAATTTAACTAAATCGAATCAAATTTGTTAAATTAAATTAAAATAATATAAATCTATATTAAATCAAATCAAGCTAGTTTAAATCAATTTAAATATTATTTATATTAAAAATATATAAAACATTTTTAAAAACTTATTATTTATATTAACAATATTTTATAAATTTATTATTTATATTAAAATATTTAAAATTATTTTTTTAAAAAAATAACTCAAACTAAACTAAACTAAATAACTTATCAAACTGAATTAAACAATCACCGAAATTAACCAAATTAATTTAATTCGATTTAATTCTTATAATTAATTCAATTCGGTTCAATTTACAATATTTAAAGTTTTATTTTTTGCCTATTCATATGTGCTCTTTTTATTCAAAAATTTCTAACATATTATTGCATGTATATAATATTAAATAATATTAGTATTAATACATATATAATTACATCTATATAATTTAAATAATTAATATATAATTAATCTAGTCAAATCGAAATACCAATAATGGAGATATTTCAGAGTGACAAACTATACTGAGTTGCACTTGTGCATGTACTCTTTTTCGGGTCCATGAATTTCTAATAAAAGGAAAATTATTAATGACCAAATTTGAAAATTAGGCTGGACTAAATGTTAGAAACAATGTCAAATTTTTCATTGTAACATCATAATTCATGATATTTTCACATAATTTACAATTATTTACAACCACGCATGTCTTATTTCACGAATTAATTAAATACAAGAGGATTTATATGAAAGCTTGAATTATGCAGGCTGAGTGAACTCCAAATCCCAAGATTAGAAAAGTTTTGCACTATGCAAAGATACTTTCCAAAATTAGGAATGCTTTTTCTGTTTTGTGGGTCCCCTTGGAATCCTGTCAAGAACTCTGGAATTAAATTTGTCAAATAAGTTCTTCATGTCATGGGTACTTCTGCCTGCATAATAATCCACCTGCTCTTCATATTGCCTATATAAAGCAGGCAATGTTGCCACGCACACGTACACTTCATGCAACAAAATCAAACCAAAAACTCAATTTGATTGATTAGTGCAAACAGATTAAACAAAACCAAAACTAAACAAAGACGAAAGCTTCTTAATTACCAGTGTATAAAAGTGTCAAAGAGCTGCAGAGAGACCCAAAAGCTGACAATATCCAGAGGCAAGCTATGGTCTGTAAATAAAGGTGCAAATGAATTAGGTATAACGTCAGATGTAACATTGGATTTTATTAAATGGGAAGCTCAATTATTTTTAAAGGACCAGAGATTTGCATACCACAAAGAAAGTGATTGGATCTTTCCCACTTGAGATATCATACAAATTGGATAGTAAATGGTTGATTTGCTCAAAGAAGAATCTCAATGTGGATTCTGGCAACTGAATGTCATCAATTCTAGGAGGATCTCTGATAATAAAGAACAGAAATTATTACGTACAACTTATTATACATTAGACTTACTAGGTAGGCATCAAGATTACATTATTATAGTAATAAATACTAAAGTTTATATAATGAGTAAACTCTTCAAATTCAAGACTGTAAAATTTAACATTTAGTTTTTTCTTAGAGAAAATATTATGTAATTTTAATTAAAACTTTTTTGTTCATTTTACAAACAAAAGAGTACCTCAACTTAGAGGATTTATAAAATCTGGTTACCTGTTTATGAATCCTGCGCTGTTAGACCATATGAAGAGGATGGCCATAGCAACCATGAGAAGATGACAGAGAAGAGTAATAAAATGATACTCTACAACTTCAAAAAGGAGCCATATAACTGTGAAACCTATTAGGATTCCTGCTGATAAATATTTGTTCCTCCATAACAATATGTCAGCAACTGCACACTCAAATACCCACATAATTGATTGGTCAATTTACTTATTAGGAATAAACCTCCAAATTACTCTATTAACAATCTAATGCTCCCATGCTCTTGAAAGAAAAAAAAAATCTGTGCTCTTTTTATATAGGAAGTCTCACTACAAGGAAAAATTCTAATATAGTCTGAGTTTATCACGTTTATTTATGAATTCGTTAATTAGATCAAGCTATTATTTCAATTCTTCAGAAAATAAGTAGCAATTTTCAAAATTCAGAGGAAAAAAATATACTTATTTAGTTTTTCATTACCATAGTTTAATATTAGCGTCATTAGTATATCAAAAATTGTTTACTTGAGAGAGAATAAGACTTAGTATTTGAATGTCTGACCTTCTGCATTACTAGATAGCGTAACTTTTAAGTGCTCTCATTATATATGAAAAAAAAAATTCTTAGATATAAAAGAAATGGAGAAGATAATGAAAAGGGTATTACCAAGCCCTCCTCCAAGGGTGGCATGAAGAGAGCTTCGACGACCAAACAATTTCGATGAAGGTGCAGAGTACTGGTCATCAGAATCAGGATCATAAATCCCCCATCTCGGCATGACTCTGTTTTATAAGCTTCTACACGTTTGAACTTTCAGCAATTTTACGGCCTTGAATCTCTGAATTAAAATAGTTATGTTTCAGTTCTGAGTACCGTACACAAAACTAAGATCAAGCAGTATAAATATGGGGTTGTGGGTTCTAAGCTTGGCATCTAAGCAACTGCTAATAACGAGGAAAGGTATGGCTTTAGCATGGCTTTGAGGTTATTGCCCTTCACATGCTTTGTCCAATTGTTTATATTTACTTCATCCGTGGACGCATTGCAACAAATATAAATGGAGATTAATTTTAATTTAGGCAAAAGATTAATTTTTTTTTTTCATATCTAGATTAAAGAATATTTAAAAGATAGAATGCATTAAAGACATGGTAGACAATATATTTAAATATTGATAAATCACTATAGATGAAAAAATTAAATAAACTGGAAATATAAGACAGAATCACAATCATCAAACTAAATTTATATATTATCTTTAGGTTTTTAAGTTTGATTTTTGAGATTTAAGACCTAAAAACAATAAATATTTATTAGAGTAAGAGATTTGCCCTTAAAAACTGTGAGCTGGTGGAAGATATTCTTTCAATAAATACCAAAAAAAATCACATATGTAAGAGTAGTTGTGATGTTTATATTCTTTCTGAATTGATTCAAGGAATTCATTCCCAAATTTACTGAGACAGCAATTGAAATCTGGCAGATGTTCCAATGGGTACCCACCATCTCACTTTTGGGATTCAGAGGTTAAGAATCTCTCTTTTTTTAACCAGTTAAAACTTTTGCAATTCAGTTCAGAAAAGGACACATCCCTATAGATACAACAGAATCGTAGCATGAAGAACATAGACGTGAAGAGCATGCCATCCAAGGGGAGGATGAGAGGAAGAAGCTGAAGAAAAAGAGAGAGAAGAGGTTAAGTTTGGTTTCATGGACCGGCCAACAAGATTCTTAATTAATCTAAATTGAAACAAAAGCTAAAATCTTCACCTCTCATTTTACTCATGGATTCCAAAGCATTCCTGGGATGTGGAAAAATTAACTTTCTCATAAGTTGGCGATGAAAAAAAAAAAGGAAAAAAATTATTAAAAAATGGCTTAAGTATAAACTTGCCCCTCGGTTTTACTCTGATACTCAAATCAGTCCTACAAAGTCAGTTGGAATTAATCAAACCCTTTAACCCATCAAATTTTGCAATTCCTTCGAAATTAATAGTAGTTTTGTCCCCTAAAATGAATCACTTTTAGAGGTAATGAGATCAACAAATAACTATTCAGCAAAATATATCTAGTTTAGAAATGAAGTGATATATGGATAATACCCAACCAAAAAAATGACACAGAGAGTGGGTATTCAATTGACAGTTCAATTCACTCTTACAATGAAATAATGAAGCCAATTAAACCAGCACCAGCATCTCAAAATCCAATTTCTATGCCCCTCAAATTCCATTGTCCTTAAATCAAATTTGAAAATACAATAGGAAAAGCATCGGTCTACCTTTGCATGGATTTTACCCTTTTCACCTAGATTTATTTGGGAGTTGGTACTTTTAATCTCACATTTGTTGTACCACTAAGCTAATATTAGTTAGATCAAATAATTTTTAAATAAATCCATGTATATAAGAAATGAATTAAACGAAGTTCTGAATGCTCTTCAGATTTAGATTCTTATGTTCTTATAGAAATATACATTTTTAGTTATGTATTGTGCCAGTTACATAAAGTGTTAGGATTATGTAATCAGCTTGAGGTGAAAAATTAGCAATATATATAGTAGTAATATGGATTCATCATTGGTCTATTGGTCAAAAAAATTCAAACTTTTACATATTTTGACAATTATATCTAATTCTTTTGATTTTGAAAAATTTAATCAATTTTATAAAGGTTTTGATAATTATAGCTAATTTGAGATTTGATCAAAATTAAATAATATAATTCTTGACATATCATTTAAGATTGAATTTTTAAAAAAAAAAAATGTTTAGTGAGTCTTATTAGGTTTAAATTTTAATTTTATATGCATGATTCATGTCATCTAATTTTGACCAAAATCTTAAATTGGTCATAATTGCTAAAACTTTGAAAATTGGCTAAATTTGTCAAAATTAAAAATATGATGTAATTGTCAAAACATGTAACGGTTTGAATGATCATTTTAGACTGACAAATTGTTAATCCAAATTATTATAAGAGTTAAAGTTCAAATTTATATATATGGGATATTTTAAAAGTGTATTTTATAGTAATACAACAATAAAATTTTAATTTCAAATTAATTTGAGTCAACTACATTGATTTATTTTCTTTATTCCATGCGATTAAAATTACAAGTGATAAATTGATAAAAGTCTAGTAGATTTGAGTTGAGTTAATTTTAGGTCAAGTTATCACAATTTTATTAAGTAAATTCAAGTCGAGCCACTTTAAATTACAAATAGATCAAGCAAAAATGTAGAGAAGAATTCAAATTATCTTTTGAGTCTCGAATTGAATAATATTAGATACATCATAATTTTGATTTTAAATAAAAAAACATTATTTTCATTTTTAAATTAAGTTATTTGGATCAATCTGTAAACCGAATTAATATCAAATCAATTCAAATCAATCCATAGATCAGCTAGAATCGAATCAAATTTGATAAAAAAAAATTAAATCATTTCAAGTTTGACTGATTTTTGAGACAGAATCAAAACAGATTTCGGATCTAATTAAAAACTATCACCCCTACATGAAATGTAAAATAATAATAAGATCTTTTTACATAAGTTTACTCCATATTATTTTGGATTTGCTTTTCCCCTTCTTGTCGCCAAGTACTTTAGTCTATTCGGCCTTTTGTATAGAAGCATTTGTTAGTTTACAATACACGGGATCAAACCATCTTAGCCTTCCATCCTGCATCTTATCCTTATATGTGCCACTTCTAACTTCTTATGGATGTATTTATTTCGAATTTGATTCATTCTATATTCACATATACATCTTAATATTCTCATTTTTATCACATTCATCTTTGGGGTGTATTATCTTTTGACCATCCAACAGAAACTATCATACATCATGATTAGTCTAATTACCATCTTCTAAATTTTTTTTTTTTTAAAACTCTATTGATATTTTACGGTTACATAAGACTAGTTATATTTCGCCACTTCGTTAATCGTATTATAGTTTATGGTTCACATTTTTATAACTGTCTCTATCTTGCAAAAACTAGGTGTTAGAAATGGATACTACGAAGCATTACCATTTGAATTTGTCATGCGCAACTTAAAACTTTTTTAATCCAAAGAATTCCTCCAAAGTTCTAATTTATTGTTGATTCTTTCTTGAATTTCATCGATGAGAAATATATCATCCTTGAACATGATGCCCTATGAAACGTAAATTATATATGCCGAGTCATCTCATCCATAATTAATCAAGAAAAAAAAAAATAACAGTTCAAGGTGGATCCTTGATCAAACTAGTAGTAATGGAAAAATCGTTTGTCCCCTTCAATTTGTCTAGACATTGGTAACTATCTAGATGTGCAATAATCCTATCGATGCTAATTCTCCCTCATAATTTCATAATGTGATTCATGAATTTTATCTGTTTGTAGTTTGAGTAACTTTGCAATATCTCTTTATTCTTGAAAACAATTACTAGAATACATTTCCTTCACTTTTCAGGCATTTTCCTTGATATAAGAATCTTATTAAAATATTGTAATTAACATTTACTATTACTTTTCCCATATACCTCCGTATTAAATCACTAAAGGATAATTAATCAATGATATCTAAGAAAAAAAATTCAATTTGAGGGATAATTATATTAGAGATTAATACAAAATGATTAAGAGCTACATCCATTATCCAAAGAGAAAACAAAAGCTTGCAAGCAAGAAGCAACATTGGTTTTCTAGGGATAATTGGTTACAGCAGTACTCACTACTAAGACGCAATAGTTTCTCACCATATTTATAAATTTGATTTGAATTCACTTAAGAGAAATTATCTAAATCCAATATCATTTAAAAAACATTGGAATGATGTGAGACAAAATTAGATCAAACCAAATCTAATATGATTCTAACTTAATGAGAAAATATAATTAAAAAAATCTAATCTGACCCAACACAAACTGTTTCAAATTTGATATAATTTTAACCATTAAAATTTTTAAAAACAATTTCAAAATAATATTTCTTTTATTTTCAAAATTATAAAAGTATAAATGATCAGTTCAATCTATAATTTAATTTAACTTCTTTAAAAAAAAAAAAAAAGCTCAAAATTGATTACAACTCAAATTAGTCCAAACATCCAGCCACCAACTTCTCAATTGTTGGCAAGGCCGGTCTCACGCCAACTTGATTATTATTATTATTAAGGTCGTAGTTGCTCATATCACCAGTCAGCATGCATGATCTTGCAATCATTACTGCTTAAATTGCATGCCTATTTCAATTACTTGTTTGACATTGTTGATTAAAATGATAAATTTTTATTTGATATTTTTTTTCAAATCAAATTAGTTTATGTCTAGGAACTAAATAAAATCAAATTATTTTATGTATAGGAACAAAATAAAATCAAATTAAGATTTTTTTTTTGTTACAATAATTTAATAATCTAATTATAATTATGATATAATCACTTAATAAAGTTGAATTTAAGTTCAAAATTTCATATTTATAATATTACTCATCAAGTAAATGAATAATTGTCTTGATCCTGAAATAAACTTCCAAAAAATTGTAAAAATTTTTTAAAAAAATTAAAATTAATCAAGCAGTAGTAATTTCAGACTAAAGTAATTTATTTAGTGCCATTGACTAAAGTATTTTCATTTTTTTATTAAAAAAAAATAAACATTTTGGTGGAAGGCTACAAAGTGAAATTTGAGGTGATTCAAAGATGCAATAATTTCTCCTAAATGATTGAAAGCATGCAAGTGGGGTCGTTTGCTGGAATCTAAATGCATGCTATACATTATGAGGCAGCCTTTGTCTTATCCTCTACTTTTGCATCTGTCAACTAACAAATTCAAACAGTGACTATTATTATTATTATCCAATTACCATAAGTTTTCATAGGTAGATGCACAGTATACACAATAGAACTCATCCCACAAAATTTAGTAGATCATAAATGAACTTTTGTATTCTAATAAATAGTTGTGGTAATTGCACATCCTGACGATTATTATATGAGAAATGAGAGTGTTGAGTTCCTTGAGTTCATTATTATGATGAGAGTTACCTTTATTACATATCTAATAATGTTATTTCGATTCATTAACCTGCCATAAATAAAAAATAATAGTTGTAGTAATTACATTACTCAAAATTAACATTATATATTAGAAACAAAATTGTGGAGCCTGCACCTACTCCAAACATAGTATAGGAGAATATAATCTTGCTCTTAGCAATCTATGATTTTCAATCGGGTTATAAAAAGAAAAAAAAAAGGTCAAAATAGCTGCTACTATTTTTCATCAAATATTATTCAATTTTTCATTTATATTCATTTTTAGAAATAGTAAATTCAAAATTTTAACCTGAAATTGAAGAAATATAAAATATCTCTATTCAAAATTGACCTCATCCAATTTCTGGATTAATCCGAATTGATTTGACAACAGATCTATCCAATTGAAAATATTTAAGATTATTTAAAATTAAAACATATTTTTTTATTCTTTTTTAAAATTTAAAATTAAGAATAAATCAACTGAATTCAAAATCTAAAAATGACATAAATTTCTTTTTATACATTAATTTGATGACTCAATTAAATCTATATTCATTCAAAAAATATAACTCAAAATTAATCTCACCGTACTTGTTTGCTACTTCTATTCATTTTAGAGATTTCTTTTACAATACTTGAGTTTTTTTAATCATAATTTTACAATATTTGAGTTTTTTTTATTAGTATGAAATAGAGATTTCATATAAACGAAGAAAATTTTATAGAGACAGAAGAATATACCCATAAATATAATCCATGAGTTGAGTGACATAAAATGATGCAAGTCAATTTTTATTTACAAAAAAATAGACACAATCTTCAAGACTATAGATGATGAATTCTACTCCTACCTAGTTTGAATTTTATGGCTACCTCTCTTTCTGCTGAAATTGCCTGAATCTTTTTTTCAAACAAGACTGGAAAAGCTCTAAAAGAAACAGAAACAATAGAAGCACATCACTTCACCGAAAGCCACATCCAAAGATGGCTGAAGAAGTCTAGACTCCACTCTTCGCATCATTAGTTATTGAAGATAGTTACGTGCTAATGATCACTTTGTCTAAATCTAATACCAAATTTATAAATTTCTTTTCAATGAACTCTCTATATGTAATATATAATAATATTTTCACATTAATCCACGCATTCCGCAGATTATACTAATAAAATTTATATTATATTAAAAATTTTATATATTATGAATTGATATAAAATAATTTTTTTTATAACATGAAATTCATATTGTATGTAAATTATTGTTTTATTTTGAATTAAATTTTAAATTTTAATTTTAATTATATGAAATTTGCTACTATAATTTCATATATAATAAAAATTATCAAATCCACTTTTTTAAAACCATAATCACACACATATATAAAGAATTATGAATTTACTATTTTGTGATTTTTTTTTTTTTACTCATTACATGGTATTTTTCTCAATAAAATGATAAAAAAAATGAACTAAAATTGAAGAAAAGAAAAACACTCCGTAATGCTACAAGAAATAAGAGTAATGTACTGATTATAATTCCTTTAATAAAAAACATTAAAAAAAAGTTCATAATTTGTCAAATATGGCCTTGAAAATTAAGTGAAGCAGATCCTGTCCCTAGTCCACTACTAAGAACAATTAATCAAATGATTAAAGCAAAGAAAAAGAAATAAAATGACCTCGATTCACTGAGAAGTGCATCCAACTTTATAGAGTAGCTAGTATCATGGAAAATTCATTTATAAATATGGCATTACAAATACTTTTCTCTGGTTTTTATAATTATATTTAATTCTTTCAAAATTAATAATTTTATCCGAAATTATACTAAACATGTATCGATTAATTACTAAAATTGAAGATTAGAAACTTATTGAAATAATTTTAACTTGCTTTGCAAAATTCATAATTAACTCAAATTTTAAAAACTAAAAAAAATATGAAATATTAATCATTTAACTGATAATAAAATTTTGAGAGATTTTAGAAAAAAATAAAAATAACTTATTTTCCTTTTCATTTTGAAATTTCAATTGATTTTAGATACAACAAAAAATTTGTGTAGTATACATGATAGTCATTCGATAAACATATTACCAAATGACATCAGTTTTTTAGTCAAAATTTAACATTGAGTATAATTGACAAAAATTTATTAATATTGAATAAAATTATCTATTTTAAAATTTAGATACGATTATGAAAGCGTGAAAAATTTTAAGATTTTTTTTGTTATCAAGCTATTGTAGATCAATTTTCATATTGTACGATTAATTTTAAAGTAACTAGTATCTTAATCTAGTGATAAGGTGGGATTATCTAAATCTACTTGAAAATGCAAACTTTATAGTGGTCACCCCTAAAATCATGAAAGCAAAAGAGTTGCTTTGGATAAATAAAACTTTTCGAAAAAGAAAATCCACAAACACCTCCAATAGGCCCCTGTATCCCAAGCCTCTCCTATAAATTATGAAAATGGCTCTTCCCCAGACTGCACGAATAACGCTTCTAAATACACAAACACATCCGTCTCCTCCACCATAGTCGGCGACAATGAAAATGCCATCAAAGTTTGCTTCTTTCGTTGTGCTTATTCTGTTATTTGGGGAGACCCTGCAGGTGTCCCTTGCAGTAACTTGTAACCCACTAGAGTTAAGCCCATGTGCAAATGCAATCATTTCTTCAAGCCAACCATCGGCCATGTGTTGCAGCAAGTTAAAGGCGCAGAGGCCTTGCCTTTGCAAGTATGTCAAGGACCCAAACCTTCAAAAGCTTGTCAACTCTCCCAATGCTAAGAAGGTAGCTACCACTTGTGGCTCTCCATTCCCCAACTGCTAGCCTCTTTATGCAATAGTCCTATGATGCATCAATGCTTTGGTTTTGGCTTGTGTCAATGTCATGTTGTGTCCAACATTTCTCAAACACCACTTGACAGTATCGTGTTTCTCTATATCGTCGCAAATGTGTCCAGATATTGTAGTACTACCAATGTCAATGAGTTTGTTTATTAGATTGGTATATTAAGAGGGCATTTAAGCTCTCGTCTACGTGTAGTAGTTGTTTGTGGCAGTTGGAGGAGTGACAGTAGTAATGGTGGAATCTGCAGGGTCGCTCTCCAAGTGGTTTCTGCCAATGGTTAAATCTTTGTTTCTCCTGCCTTCTCTTTGTTGTGATAGTGATTATTACTATATATGTATTTATCTTGTTCGAAACAGAAATGTTCATTTCTATATTTTGGGCGAGTTAAACAAGTGCTTCCATAGGACTACAACAGAGACTGTTTAACATATTGTATTCATGAGTAAAAACTCCAAAAGAATTAAAAAAAAAAATGGTGCACTGCAACATCTAAAAGGTGCTTATCTAAATGAGTACGTTCTAACTGAATGCCAACTAAGCATTTTCTGTAAAAATAGATGCAAAAGTTCCGTGCGTTTTCTTGTTCTCAATTGAGTTTTTTTGTGTGTATGATCTCAAGACTTCAAAAAGAAAAAGAAAAATGCATTGAGTTTCCTTGTGTCTATCTCAGCATGAGTGAAACGTAATCATTTTGATTCAGCCAATGTATAAATCACCTGTATTTACAATAAACAGTATAACATCCATATTCTAGCAGACTCATCCATCAATTATTTAAGCATAATAATGAAAGCTAGAACTCAAAACACATCGCAAATATGAACAAGCATTATATCAATTTAGCACCAAACATCCAATAATACACAACATATATATCTAATAGTACACAAGATATATCTAAGTTCACAGCTCAGTATGACCAGTTCATTTTTCTTCTATCCATATATTCCCAAATCCCTTGCTGAAACTCCCCAAAACTGTGGATATTAACCTAATAATCAAACTGTAATTAATTAAACTTTTTCAAATTCACTAGTCTGCTGTTGCTGTGGATAACTTGAAGTGGTCATGCTAACGCCTTCATTCTGGTGTTTCTCCCATCCGCCAGTATCAGCTCTAGAGTGAGCCCAATAGTAAAGGATTGACCCCAGCAATGACACTAATGTTAGAGCAGCTCCAGCAGCAAATACACCTTTCCGGAGAATGGCACATGACAAGTGGTCACCAAAGATTGCCCTGTACTTGGTGTGGTATGCATTCCTGGCTGACCCAGCTAACAAGCATGCCTCAGCTCCCAAAAAACTTACCCTACATATTTGTTTAAATTTTAGTTCATCCATGATATAATTAATAAAACTGCAGTGCATGCCAACTCAGTAGAACAGAAAGATTTTGTGTTATTAAAAAGTTACTTACTAATCAAACTTTTTAGCAAAAGCAAATGTAAAATTTATAAAAGAGATTTTTTTGGCTTTCTAAAATAGACTACTTTATCTTTCAAAAGACCACAAAATAATAATAAACATTTTGGCAATAGTATATAACTAGTCGAGAACCCGCGCAGGCTCCAGTCAAACCTTAATTAACTTGTTTCAGTGAGAACTGAGTATTGACTTGCTCAAACCTAACTCATTTATAAAACAACGGGCTCCAGCCAAGTATTTTAAAGTCATTTAATAAACAAGTCAAGCTCGAGCAATTGCATAAAGCACACAAACCTAAATAAGTTCAATCAAGTCAAAGGTTTTATCATAGTATTAAATTAAGTGAAATTATATATACTTTTTTTCAAAAAAAATTAATTATGTTCATTACAACATAAAAGATATACCAACTCTACCTTGTAATAATAGTCCATATTACTAAATTAGGTGTTCCAAAAAAATGTCCATTTCCCATTTTTTTAAGTATAAAACAATAAAAATAATAAGTTATTTTTGTCAAATTTGCGCTTCATTATTTAACTTTCAGTGTTGCTAGGACTCAAAATTAACATTGCCAAAGGCAAAGTTCATAATCTAAAAAAAACACCTCTTTTTAATTACTCTTCTTAATATTGGTGCCAAAGTAAAATTGGACTATAATTATGGGATGGAGTATTATCTTTTGTATATTTTTAACTAATATTTTTTGAGAAAGCAATTTTAATAAAGTTATTTACAAATGGACTAACCACATAACTAATGAGCCGGCTTATGAGCTCATTATCTTAATGAATCAAGTATTGATAAGCTTAAAATTAGATTGTTAAATTAATGAGACAAGCTCAAACTTGATTTTGAAGCTCATTTAATAAATGAGTTGAACCTAAACAGTTTCTTATTGAACCAAGTTTCGAGTAGCTCGTGAGGAGACTTAACTCATTTACACACCTATATATAATCAATTTATTATAAACTCAATGGATAATCTAATGACACATAAAATAACCACTCATAATTGCTTATTGCATTGACCAGTGTCTTATCTTAACAATAAGGTGAGACTATCTAAAAGTGGATGTCAAGGTTTAAATTTCACCAATATAAAATCTCCCACAGCCAACTAAAAAAATTTTGCTTATTGAATTTGCTTACATATCCTTTCTTTTGCCAAATGTAAATATATTATATCCTTATTTATTCTACATAATTATCTTATTTAATTGGGTGTGTACAGCCAACATGTGAAAATCTTTGCTATAGATTTTAACCTTAATTAACTATAGATTTTAACCTTAATTAACTTGTTTTAGTGAGAATAGAAAAACTTAATTCAATATGTTCTCTAAGAACGGTTTAACTAAATTTTTTCTCTCATCTATGAGTTTAAATTTTAAATAACACAATTTTAAACCAAAAGTTGGAATAAACAACTATTAGATTTCAAACTTCTTCTATTATAACAGTCACTAATATCATTCATTTGTATCTTTTAAATGCTAGAAAAACAGCAAAAGCTTATGTTCATAGCATAGCAAGGATAAAAGAAAAAGCCCAAGCTAACCTAAGACCTCTAAAATGATTGCTCTACCAATTTTCAAAATAGTTCAACTCAAAAATATTTTTTTCCTTTAGTATTGAAGAGGGGAAATGGTGATAGTTATACCTGATGCCCATTATCCCACCTCAAGAGAAATAATTATTGAAGAATAATGACTAGGAATCCTAATTCTTAAAGATATAATAGGAGTCCCCAATCATCACCTTCCTGTTTCTTGAGTTAGCCTGATGTTTGGTTAGTCTCTGACTAACAATTTAATCCTATTGCAGCCTAAAGATGTTTATTAAACTCAACAAGTCAATATTAAAGTGGCTTCTTCCATTGGTCTAAGTAGGCTACCTAGCCTAGCCTACGGATCCAGTGGGGCAATCAATGATTAAAACTTTATATTTGCAAATAGTTAAATGCAAAGGTTGAGAGTGATTTTGTTTCTTTCTGCATGAATTGAAAATAAAAAGAGTGACCTCATGCATTATAAGACTGATAAACAGTCGATTATTGAACTATTAATCCAAGGATCATAGCTAATGAGTTTTTTATATAGCTGTTACTATTAAACTCAATGGCCCAACTACTCCCAATCATATACTATAAACTAAAATAAAATAGCCAATCCATATTTAGAAAAGGGAATGTGAGGGGTCTCAGATGTCTCACCTCACCTCCATCAACATATGTAAGAATTTCAAATATATACTGAGAAATAAAAGAAATAATTACTTGTAATATGGCCTAAGACGACCAATATTAAGCCTTCAATGAATAAGATACGACTATTAATGTCCATGCTTTCACGCTTTTATGTAATGCTTTAAATATTATTGATTTTTAGTTTGAAAATATTTATTCTATTATTTGATAATAGGAAAAAGAAAGTTGTACAAAATATTGATTTGATTGAAATCATTAAATAGATTACATGTATAGATTACAAGTCCATATATTTTATACATCAAATAATTTATTTGTTATAGTTTTATATAAATTAATTAACTTACCATGTTGTTTCAATAAAGGACATTAAAAAAAAAAAAAAAACAATGCCCTTTTTATTTTTTTAAGAACTTAGATTAGGAAAATAAAGAAGACAAATATAAATAACTAATTATTAAAAATAATCTCGCTTTTTATTAAGTATAAAAAATCTTAATATTATCACTTTAATATTTTAATAATTACTTTTATGTGAGTGTAGATTTTTAATGAAAGAATATTTATCATTTTATTGCATAGCTTGTCTTTAAAAGTTATTAATTGATATATCAATATAGTATCTTTCATAAAGATTAATAAATAAAAAGTAAAAATAAAAAAATCTTATAAATATATATATATATATATATATATATATATATATATATATATGGATAGAGACTTACTAAATTTTAAAATATTAAAATTTATTAAAATAAAAAATTATATATTGTCTTATTTGAAAATTTTTTATTTATATAATATAAATTGATTGACTGCAACAAGCTGTAATATGTTTAATTTAAAATTTAGCAATAATTCTAATTATTATAATTTGATATATTTGTTGTATAATTGCACTTTTGAATAATGATAATATTAATATGAAGCATTATATATTAGTCATAATATGTTTATATTGCACTTTGTAATAATTATAATTATGAACATTTAATATATTATTATCTAGGTCTACTTACTTAAAAAATCCCAAACTTCTGGTTAATTTTTAATTTTAGCCTAAACCTCAATTAATGTCAATAAAATGGTTGTGATACACAAATTATTGAATGTTAGCCTCTAGCCAAACATCCTCTCTTTTTCCAGCCAAATTGATAACGTGGCTTTGTTTAACTTGTACTTTAATATGTAGGAAAGAGAAAACATGACATGGCACAAAATTTTTATTTTATTATTTATGGCCGTTTATATGTTTTCTCCCAATCAAATTAAAATCCCAACCTAGTTCACTTCCTCTTCTTCTTCCTCCCATTTACAGAATCAACAACCTCCATTAACCCATCATACTCTAGTGCACCAACCTTTATTAACCCATCAGTCTCCTCACAATAATTCACATTTTCCTTTCACAATTGGTGTAAACTCAAAAACGCAAAAGCAAAGGTTCCTATTCTTCACAAGAATTCCCATTTCCCCTTTGCAGAAAAACAAAGAGGGCTCATGGCCAACTACTTCCTTTTCTCCTTCTTCTCATCTAGAGAATCAACAAATTTTCTATGGCAAATCTAAAAAAGCAATCCCTCCTCATGGAAGATCATGACACCAATAACTTCCTCGGCCTCGAATTCGACAACAGCCACTCTTCTCCTCTTTCATTCCCTCCTTCCACTACTCATCTCTCTTCCTCAAAGATGACACAATGACCTCCATAGGCTTTACCTCATCCCCCGCAAGTTTCCTTAAATTTCATTCTTTTTAGATAACTTCAAATTTACTATAATCAATGTTTTCATCTTTATTGTGTTTTTGTCAATTTTCAGCTTCAATTAGATTTTCCTTAGAAAAAAACTCATACCCAAGTTGTAATTATTGTTAATTATTATTATGGAGTTATATGCAGCTTTTTTAGTATTTGTTTATGTTTATTTTTGCGTTTCTATTATTTTTCAGCCTCAGTTAAGTTTTTGTTGTGCTTCTGTTGATTTTGGGTGATTTAAAGAGACAAAAATTGATGACGCTGCATGTTTTTATAATGTGGAAGTGAGTAGGGTTGATGATGAGGATGTTATCATTCTGGATTTAAGGTACGTGGAAGATTTTAGAATGAGTGATAATGAGTGATAGAGATGATTCTTTTGAGAAAGAGAGTGATGAGGATGATGATGCAACTAAAGGGCGTTGTTTTGTTATAGTTGTTTTTGGAGGAGGCATGCGAGAAGCTACGGTTAGAGATTTTAATTCGATTTGGGAGAAGCCAGAAGGGAGGAGGGGTGAATTTTCTTTTTTTTAATATATATATATATATATATATATATATATATATATATATATATATATATAAAAGATTCCATGTATCACCGGAGACTAATATTGCAAGAGATTATAAACTTTAGCCATTTTATTAATACGAATCAAAATTTATATTAAAATTGAAAAATAGACCTAAAGTTTGCGATTTTTAAAATAAATAAGTCTATTAGGTAATTGAAGTTCTTTTTTTTTTTTTTTTTTGGTTACATATATAATGAAAGTTATAAATATAAGTTTCTAAAAAATTGTGTGTGACCAGCTGTCCAAAGCAAGTATCATATGGATGGGGCAAGCTTTGAAAGAGCTAGACCAACTGTTGATCGATGTTTTCAAAACCAAACCAAATTGATCGGGCAAGCTTTGAAAGAGCTCGACCTACTGTTGATCAATGTTTTCAAAACCAAACCAAATTGATCATTTGAATCAGTAAAATTAATAATTAATCAGTGGTTTGATTTCATTTAATGTTGAAAACCAGTCAAAATAAGAAAAGCATTCAAAATTAAAACATCAGTCAAAGTCGGAAACAGAATCAAACCAATGGAACCTAAAATTATGTCATTTATGAAAAATTTTATGAATTTCAAAAGATTACACTATTATATTCAAATTTTAAATTTTAAAAATTTTCATTATTTTATTATATTATATATTTTTTAATTTTAAATATTTTAAGTATTATATTTATATATTTTTTGAAAAAATTAAAAAGCTATTTTATTGAATCAGACCGGTCCAACCAATCAAACTGACCAAATCCAAAAGTGAGCAGCGGACCAGTTCGATCTCCGGTGTAATTTTAAAAACAATGCTAGTGATCAGGCTAAATCTCGATCTAGACTGTTAAGATAGTAAAGGTACCATACGGCTAAGCTACCACCACTAATGACCTAATCACACATTCCATATATGGAAGTAATAATTAACAACAAGGGAGAAAAGGGGAAATTTGATTTAATTACCAGGAAAAGATGAAGAAGAAGATGGCGGAAGTAGTGGACGAGCTGCCACTGAGAAGCCCTTTACCAAAGCAGAGGCACCTTGTAACGCCATTAACCACCGTTTGACTTATCAGCAGCAGCCCGAACGCCGCCATTCCGTACACCGTCGATGCATCCGTTGTGTACACACAGTAAGTTTTTTCATCGTACTCGTCCGCAACTACCTTAGCCTACAGTTTAAAAAAAAAAAAAAAAGACAGTTTAAAACACAAAATCTTCAAAATCAACAACATCTATAAACAGAGGAAAGATAGGGTACGTGGCTGCGGCGGCGCTCGGCGCCGATGGCGAAGACGAAGGCGATAAGGTGAAGAGAAATAAGGATTGCTAAAATGGAGATAGAGACGGCCATTATCGGGTAGTGTGCTGAGAAGACACAAGTGCTGCTTTTAGTTTGCTTTCTATTTATGCTTGCTGCTGTTAATGTGAGTCACCGGGTTTCCGTCCCTTTCTTTTTTCCTACCTATTTTTTTAGTATAGAACAAAATAATTATTTGTAACCAAGGTGTATCTGCACCCATCTAATCATTATTACCTAATCAAATAATTATTGTGTCGATAAAATTACATTATTTAAAATTTATTAGTTTAATAATATGTTGCTACAATTTTCTTTCTTTTTTAACAAGAATTATAGGATACGAGACAAAATTGAATCCAAGACCTAAAAATCCTCAGAATATATGTACAATCAATTAGATCAAATGCCAAAATGTACGTGGGTTTAATTTGTTATATAGAACATTCAAGCCATAACACTTAAACTTACTCTAATGATAGTTTGTATGTTTTTAAAACATTTAGGTATTGAATTCAAATTCCCGATCTCTTGTTATAACTATTGAAAAAACTAACAATATAAAATTTCAATTAGAGACCTTAATTTAAATACCATGCATCCTTACAATTTAGATAATTATGAAAAAAGAAAAAGAGAATTATTGTTAGTATACCATTTGGCAAAATTCTATGTAATAGCAATCTTTTAATACGTGTCACTTACCTAGTTAAAACATAATAAAGCAATAATTATTTCAAAATTATAAAGTCATTTTATTGATTTCCATATAGTTCTATCAAACATCTTAATATATTTTATTTGTTTATTTGTGTCAATTTGAAATATAATCAATTTTATCAAAAAGATTAAAAAGATTATTATTTCAAATTTCTCTTATTATTTTAAATGTAAATTTATTGAAAAATTATAAAAATGATTAATTATTAATTTATTAAATTTTAAATAAATATTATTTTTTGAACCAGTTTAAGAAGAAAAATATATTAGTAAAGAAAATATATCAGATAAAATCTAATAAATTCTTACTATATAATACTAAAAACTGACTGGTGATAAAAAGCATTGAAAAAAAACAAAGAGGGTAACATAAAAGAAAAATCCTCTTAGCTGCTTCTTAGGATGCTTGTGTGTCCGAAATTTGTATCGATCTTAGCGGCTAAAAAGGATTGTGATTGCCGAAGGTTTCTATTGTCTGCTTCTGTGACTATTTTGACCTGATGGTCCTTCGGCTGTTCTTCGGCTGACTTTGTTCGAGATGGATTTATAATCGTTGGGTGGTGAGAAGGGAGGGGAGTGTGGTGGGACCCTTCTACTGACTTTATCTGACAAAAGGAGTCTACTGTCTACTTAATAGCTGGAATGCGGTTGCATTGTGAGCGCGCCAGTTTCCCGGTCATGAGGTTAAGCTGACGGGGATGTGGCAGGTCTTAATTTTCTTGTAGTTACTGTGGAAAATGGTGTTATTTTAACTTTGTTTTTTTATTTTTTTGGAAGGTAAAGAAACGTTATTTTAACTTTACTTCTTAAAAATAAATTTTAATTATGTATTTAAAAATATTACAGACACATTAATAAAAAAAAGATATACCGAAAAGAGTGCTAAAATTCCTCATTTTAAGATTTTTCTTTTTGAAAGTATAATAATTTTATTATTGAAAATATATTTTAAGATTTTATTTCACTTTTTTTTAATTTTGTTAGTTTATTTTTTATGTAATTTTATCATTTAAATAAAAGTAATTTATTTACAAGAAAAAGTTATATTATAATGTTACATAAAACCTTATTTTGAGCAAAGTTGATTATACACATAGACTTCACTTTGAATAACAAACTATTTTGAGTTATAAAAGGGTCAAAAAATATTTATGGTACATGACAAATTAATGAATAAAAAGGTTTACGTGCATAATCCGCAATGACACAATATCCTCATTCGCTTAAATGAATTATATGTTAACGTATCATACACCATCCATTTGAACTATATAACATATCATACACCGCCTATTTGAACTATTAAAGATTATCCAAATTATCTTATACTAAAAGTTATTTTGTCGTTAAAAATAATTTAAACATTTTATTTTTAAAAAAATTAATTTAATACACAAAATCATTAGAGAAATCCATATTAATTTTAGTTGCTTTCAAGGTTTAAAATTCAATCCTTTCGATGACTTGATAATATTAGGAATTAAAAATCAAAGGTTTAACCGAAATTAAATTAAATCTATATTCGATATCATACAAAATATAAAAATTATTAAAATTACAATAAACTTAGTAAATGTTTAATATAATATATTTTTAAAAAATCTAATTAAATATTTTAAAGTTAAAATATTTGTCTAAAAATAATTTAAAATATCATAAACTGATATTTTTGTACAATCACATAAAATAATCAAACAAATTTTAGCTTATATTAAATTTATTGATAGAAAGAAATAAATGTAATTAACACATATTAATTACTTTTCTATAATTTAAAATTTTAAAATTCTATATTGATAAAGTTGACATAAAAATAAATTTTAAAATTTATTTGATAAAATATTAATTACTTTTATAATTAAAAAATTAGTTAAATTAATTTAAAATTATAAAAAGTGCATTTTTAATAATACATAATAAGTTTGTATTAAAATAATATAATTTGTAGATTGGTAGAATGGTTACAACATGTAAACATGATCTTAAACATCACAAAATAATCTTATAAAAAAAATCACAAAATAATAACATTAACTAGCTTGGATTTTACTTAAATATATGCTTAACTTCATACCAAACCGATCCTTGGTTCGATTCTGGAATTTTTTTATCAAATCACTTGGTTTAATTTGAATTTGATAAACTTGGATATTTTCACATATTTACCAATTATTTTGCTTGCAAACATATTATGGTTTCAAATTAATAGCAAACTATATTTAATGTAATTTTTAGTTATAAATTTAAAAAGGCTTAGGGGATCATATTGGATTATCCATTTGATAAAGTTATCAAGTCAAGACTGAAAGTCTTAAGACAATTAATAAGATCGATTAAAATTAATACACATGTTATTATAGTCGAAAATTTATAAAACACATTTATGGTAGCAGGACACACAGATTTGCTAGTCCTAATTTCATAACTATGAATTTTAAAAGTGAATTCAATTATACGTACGAAAAAAGTGAATTTAATTTTGTTTTATTATTAACTTTTTTTTTCCAAATAATTCAAAGTTATTGCAATCTTTTTATATATTCAATTAAACCCAATAGGCCTCAAAGGTTGGGTTACTGGGCTACCCAAGAAGCCTATAACATTAGCAGATTTTTTATCAGATTTTATGAGGTGGAACCTGGACCACAAAGCCTGATAGACTGGGTGTTTGTTATCGCATGTGCAATCGGTCAAGAAAAAATTGTGCACTTTTTTTTCTGCTATTTCATTTTTTTTTTTTTTTACAAATGAAATTTGTATCTTTTTATATATTATAATTTTATATATTATATATAATTATATTAATACAACATTTAATTATATCATATTATTATGATTATATAATTTATGTTAGTATATATAATTTATATTATTATGTAATTTATAATCATAATAATATTTTAATAAATATTGTTATTACTCTAAATTCATTGTTTTTTTTATTGATATATTGTTCAAACATTTAGGTACATTTATATTGTGTTGTATGTGTATTAATTAGGTGCACTTATGTTTGTTGCATGTACATTAATATAAAAAAAAACATGTATATTAATTTAAAATCACAGCACATAACGTTTGATATGAATGTACATTAATATCATAAATAAGGTACACTAACTTTGCATTATAATATATTGATATTATACTCTAGATACATTATTTTATTATTTTTAAATACATTGTTATTACTCTAAATACATTATTTTTTTATTAAATATACACTGTTATTGTTTTATAAGTATATTAGTGTTGTACTATAAGTAAATCATTTTTTATTTCAAGTACATTTTTTATTTACTCTGGGTCGATTATTTTTTATTGAATGTAAATTGTTATTTATTAAGTATATTTATTTTGATTTTGATATTTTTAAGGTTTTTAAATTATTAGTGCATTTATTTTTAAAAATTAAACATATTTAATTTTTATATGAAAATAAAATTTTTAAAATTAAAATTCAATATTAATATAAAATTTGAATTGGATTAGCTAAATATTTCATCAATTTATTTTAATTACAATAATAAAGCGAAAAAATCAATAAAATAAGAAAAAAAGATGTGAAGTGTGAAAATTGTAAAAGAAATGTTATAGATACAAATGTGTTTTAGGTATACATGTGATAGGGTTCAGTTTTAAAATGAAATTTTGAGTTTTAATAAGAATGCATAATGCATAATGGAAAAGAGTCCAAGTTATAGTTTCCGTTTTTATTCTTTTCAATGGTGATGAGTCCTTTTCCCCCTTAGTTCTTAATTGATCATGTATTTAGAGGCAAGTCTCAATCATTTTTTTTTTATATTAAAAAAAAATCTCCACCATTATTCAATTCAAAAACAATATATTCTCTCCTCATCAGCTTTTCTTTAACCTTTATTTAATTCATATAGCATACGGAAGGTGTGACCTCAAGATGATCTTAATCACATAGTTTGCGAGTGCTAAAAAATTAAAAAAAATTAAAAACAAGCATATAATTATTATATTTGACTAGGAAATTAATTTGAGTTGATAACAAGATGAGGTCACATGCAAATTAAGGATAGGGCTATTGTCTATATAATTATGTTAATAAATGCATCTTGTTGATGCTTGATAAGATTAGAGTCTCTTTCTATTATTTTATTTTTATGATTAGAAGATGCTTATAATGAGATAACAATTCTACTCATTTCATAATTTTTTAAAGTCCGCCTAATTTTAAATTTTTCTGTAATAGATCTCCAAAGGCAAATCTAATATATTTTATACATAGCTGTAAATAAGCTGAGCTAAGTATTGGTTATTTCCGGTTCTGTTACTTTATTAACAACTTAAGTTTACGGAAAATTCTTTGCTGAATTGGGTGAGTAAATAAAGTTGTGTAGCAAGTTAATTAAACAAACTTTAAAAATTATTTACAATTATTTAGATAAAATTATTATTATGTTTATAATTATTTATGTTCAAATACTTTTTTTGCTAAATGTTTTTTCCATTAATATACACAAACACACACACATAGATTGGGAACCTGACATACTCCTTCACAAACTCATGACAATTTTATAAAAACATGTCAACCTATATAACCCACATACACTTCCACAACCGATGTAAAATTTCGAAGGACCATGCTAAATATTAATCATGCATTAATTGAGTGTATGTAATATTTCCTAAATTGATTTAAGGAGATGTTTGATTGCTAGATTCTCATGAGAAATTAGTTTACGAATGTTGAATTTCAATATTTAGTTTGTACGAAAATGCTATATTTTCAAGAAAGTTAACTTTATGAACTTGTAGAGCTCACTTTTACTTTGTTATCTATACAAACAAAAAATCTCCAATTTCAAGAGGTAGAAAAGTTATTTTTCGACATCAATTAAAATTTTGTATATATATATTTATATATATATATATATATATATATATATATTTATATAGGTTTATTTAATGTAATATATAATGTTGTATCTGTCTCTGTGTTGTGTTTTTTTCTGGTGTATGTGTTATTTTTGTATTTTGATGTGGTTTTATATTTAATA